>RJWH01002614.1:0-215365 GCA_004363575.1 Solenodon paradoxus
CGCTCCTCCTGGGAGCTTCTCAGCTCTCTGTCAGATGGGGACTTGGGGGTTGGCAGGGAGGGCTGGTCACCCTCTGATTTCGGCAGGCCCAGCCTCTTGGGAACAGGTGGAAGTTTTAGAAGATGAAGGCCCTCACCCTGAGGGGACTTCTCAACTGAGTAGGATTTGAGGGACACTGGCTTAAAGGCAGGCGAGGTGAAGCTGGGGTCAGGCCCCTGGTTTCGATCCACGGGCGTGAGCCCGAGGCTGCGGCGGATTTCGGCGCTCTTCATCCAGAACTCTGCCACCAGGTCATTCCGTTTCAGGGCCTCGTCCACAGCAAGAGGGCTGCCCAGTCTGTCCTTGGCACCCCCTTGACTCTTCGTGGAGAGGGGGGCCAGAGGGGTGGATGTCTTGACTGGAACAGGCTGGAAGCGTATGGGGGACATGGTGGGGGATGGGACGGTGGCCTCTGAGGAAGGCTGAGGCTGGGAGCAGATGGGGAGCTGGGTGGAGGGGGTGGTGGCAGTAACCAGTGGTGACAAGGGCTGCGAACTAACTGGGGAGGTAGGTGTTCTGGCTTCTGGCAGAGCCACAGGCTGAGAGCGGATGGGAGAGCTCACAGTGTTCTGATGCGTGGGGGCTTCTACCCTGGGCTTCTCTTTGGGGAGCAGAGGCTCTGGCAAAAGGTGCTCCTCAGGTGACTTCACGTCGGTAGCAGCAGACGGCAGTGGGATTCGGGTCCCCTACAGAAAAGGAAGTGAAAGTCATTCAGCTGCAGGCTTTTAAGGGTCAGATTAATTCCTTGGAGAGCCTGTGCTTATTGAAATAAACCACTTTTCATCCCTTTAGTTATTCTCAAATGGTGCCAGTAGAACCTCTCTCTCTTTCTGCTCCTTTTGTTCCACTTTTAGAACCACTGCACAGAGGTAACCAGACTCAGCTTTCAGGGTTGGGGTCCTCTCAAACACCTATAGTCTCTGTCCCCTGAAATGGACAAAATGGCCAAAGTGTATTCACAGCCTCAACCCTCACACCTCTGGCAGAGTTCCATCAGCTCTGACATATGGATGTCAGGGCCAATGCGGAGGCTGATTTAAAACAGCTCTTTGGTATAGTCTGCATCACAAACTGTCCTTCCCAGGAGCCCGCAGATCCATATAGTCCTGCGTGGAGCCCAGAGTCTCGCCACCCAAAGGGGCTCAGTGAAGTGCTGCTATTTCAGAGATGAAATCACTGAACTTATCTTGTTTTTTAGATCCTGAGTCAAGCAGACCTGGGTCTTGAAAGATCTGTGCCCCTCTTGGATCTGTGCTCTAGAGAGTACTGGCCACACCACGCTCTGCAGACAGATGGCTGCTATTTACATCGCCTTCTCCAATGTGTGGTTCACACATCACTGGTGATTAGGGTAAATATTTTTAATTTTAAAAGCTATACATTCATTTTACCATAATATTAAGAAAAAAAAGCACCTGCCATCTCAAACCCATGATTCCACAAATATTGGGGTAACTTTAAAACAGCGTGGTATGTGGACACGACAGAGTGACAGGGTGATGGGAGTGGAAGGGAGCAGGGTTCAAGAGGTGGTCCTGTCCCCTCCCACCCCCTTGCTGAGGACTGAGCTAGGACCCCAAGGCTCTGCTTGGTTTAAATAGCCCCACTTAGCCTAAGAAGCAAAAACCAATTTTCAAGTTTCCTCAGAATGAGATGCTAATAGGTTACTTCACTTCTAGTCTTTGTGGGGTTCACACTAAGGACCCTTGGCCAGAGGGAAGTGAACAGGTCCACTGGGGCCCCCTCATTTCTGTCTCCTGCAGAAGCCCAAACCCGTACCTCTGCCTGTGGCGTGTGGGCCGGGGAGAACGGAGCAGCTTGTCCCTCGGGGGACTGGACTGGGCTGGTGGCTTGGGAAGGACCTGCAAACAAGAGATGCGGAATTCAGGAGAGAAACCATCCCCATTCCTGCTGGGGGCTCCTCTCCAGTCGTCTCCACAATGGGGCCATGGTGGGCAGAGAGGAAATCAGGGGAAAGGGCTTCCCCAGAGTCTTCCATGCTATTCCGTTTGTGTTAGAGTGTTGGCCTTTGTCCACGTGTCGCATCAGTATTCAAAACTTTGAGAGGGCCCTGACACCGCTCACAGCTCCAGGTGATGCCCGGAAAGGGGCTACCAGCCAAAGCCTCTGCAGGGTTCCACACCGGGCAGCTGGGGCACACACCCGGCCGGCACCCTGCCATTGGAGTCCCGTGTCAGCACGCTGGTTCTGCTCCGATGAGCTGCGTCCCTGTGCTCTTGGCAGAAATTTGGGAAGCCGTTTCTCCTGCCAACAAGACTCACCTCTCTCGTGGCGCTTTGGGATGGTGGGTGGGTGCTCCTCCTCGTTTTCCGACACCCTTAGCTCCAGCTCCGCTTCCACTGCGGCCCGGTGCCACGCACGAAGCTCCGTTTCGGCATCAGAGGGGACATCATCAGACCAGTGCTGATCTGGCGGAGAGAAGGGAGAGCACAGAACTGGGCATTTGTTCTGAGGTCAAGCTCCTGCTCCGGATCCCCACCTTCCTCCCAGGATAGCCCGGTCAGCTGTCAACTGAAGTTTGCACTACGTCTGCACCCCTGCCTGCTGGGCCCCACGGAGCTTCTGAGAAAACCGACAGTGTTGTCCCCTCAACATGGTGCTCTCATCAGAGCGTGTGGGGCTCCACTGTCCTTTCAAATACAGCCCTGCTGGCTATGACAGGCCACGGCAGGAATACACCGCATGTGTCTGTGGAGGGCAGGTCTTGCTTCATGGACTCACGACAGCCTGGTGTCCCTCCCCCCAGCAGTCCCTGGCCCTGCCACCTCCACCACAGTCAAGGTCTAGGCTCCCTCCCAATGTCCCCAATCTAGATCCCCCTCCTTTTCCCCTAACCCACCAACCAGAACAAACTTTTTAAAAATGCGTCTCCTTGAAGCTAGCCTTCAGAAGGCACGCACCGGATTCACGGCACTGTGTAAAGCTTCAAGCTTCAGAGCTGCCCAGTTTCTCACCGCAGCGCGCTGGAGGCGGCTCATGCCGCATGGAGGCTCACGGGGTGGGGCGAAAAGACACATTGGAGGCAACGGGGAAACCACAGGCTGCCTCCTTTAGCACCCTGCTGTGGCTTTAATGTGCATTGTTTAGATCTGTCCCAGTTCAAGTCACTTAAGGAACAGAGTGGTCGCCAGACTCGAGAGGGAGGCTCTGGGGTCCCCCGTACCATCATCCAGCTCAGCACCAGTGTCCCCTGTGTCCCCATTCTCTGCTGCCTCCCCTTCTATCTCTGCTGGCTCCGAGTCCACATCTTCCTCCAGGTCATTCTCATCAAATGGGACTGAAAAGCAGAAACATTCAAAGAAAGGAAGCGAGGGAAAGACAGACAGACAGACCGCTCTGTAGGTGGGAAAGCAGTAGTGGTTTCTCAGGGCTGTGATGTGAAGACCATGAGGAGAAGGGAGAAGGGTTTAGACCCCTGAGCAGAAGCTAGTCAGACTGGGCGGGGGGCAGGAGGGGGGGCGGGGAGGCACTTCCTATTACTCAGGATTAGCATTCCCCCCTCCCCCAACACTCGAGAAGAGATTAGCATTTCTCGAGAAGAGATTAGCATTTCTCGAGAAGAGATTAGCATTTCTCGACTCCAGCAGGGGCCTAGTGGAAAGAGCCTCAAGGCTGAGGACAGCAGGGGAGGTGCCGCCTCTCCCGCCCAGGCCCTGCAGGCACCCACTGACAAAAGACAGTGAAAACAGCTTCCATTTACCGGGGCACCAATGCCAGCACTGTGCGGACCACTTCAAATGCCAGGAACCATTTAATCCTCAACATGATACGATCTGAGCAGCATTTCTAATTCCCTTTTTCCAGTGGGAAAACCGAGGTCCAAACAGTCTAAGCAAACAGCTCACGGCCACACTGGTGACCGTGGCAGCAGCTGCTCGGAGGTGAGGTCACTGTTGGGTGAGTGACCCACAGGACCCCAGAGGGCACCACACCTGCTCTTTAAGTGGGAGGGTGCAGCTTCACTTGGGGTTGCTTAAAGACTTTGAGGCTGAAGAGACTGGGTGTGGGGATTAGTAAAGATCTCTTTCTGGACTCAAAACTAGCCCTGCAGCGCTGCAGAAAGAGGCAAATCAAATCTGAGCGCCAACCAAATCCTTTTCTCCTGAGAAGGAACCCACCCCTGGAAACACATACACACACTCACACGTGGCCGCTCCCAGCCTCTGCAAACACAGAGCTCACATGAACACTCCGGAGTAAAGCAGCAGCACTACGTTAGCAGTCGCTGTAAAGCCCGTGTTGCCTAGATGGACAGGACCCGTCTGTCAGGGGCCTCAGGTCTCTCTAGAGTTCTAAGTGCCACCGCCCTCAAACCATCCCGAACAACCGGACATCCGAAGCAAATGTCTCCTCAGAGCCAGGACGCCATCCTCGGCACCTTAAGGATGAGCTGAGTGCCTGTGGCAGAAGCACAGAGTAGCTCCGAGGTCAGGTTCTGAGGAAAAAACAGGAGGCAACACCTTGGAGGTGGGAGGGGAGGAGAGGGCAGGGGACTGCCCATGATGCTGTGATGTCTTATTTTTTGACGTAGGTGGGAGTTACCTGAATTTGTTTTGTTTTTGTTTTTCACCCTTCCTTAAGCTATGCTCTTCTCTGAGTTAATATAAGTTCTTATCTGAGCCAAGCTGGGCTAAGACCTTTCCTATCACAATGGCATTTCGATTATTTCCCCAGGTTTAAAACCTTTGTGTGATAGCACTGCTTTTAGTCACCCAGGGAAGACACTCATCACCAGGAAGGGGGCCTCCTGTGTACGGGCACAGACTGGTCTCCCGAAGCCCGGGCTGTCTGACAGTCTGCCGCTGCACCATGCCGTTCCCAAGATGGCTGGGCAGGAGTCGCGCCTGCCCTGGAACGGTCCTCCTCCACAGTCACCCCAATGCTGCGGGATCAGAACCTGGCCATCTCCTGGAGATGGTCCACTGTGCCTGACACCATGGCCAAACGACAGCATGGCTGGGCAGTGAGACGTCATTCTGCACCTTTGTTGGCAAGAACACTTTAAGTCAGGAGAGAAGAGGCCCCACACCAAACAGGCTCCCCAGTGTGCCACTGCTCCAGGTACATGGCCCCTCAGCCCTCGAGTTGTTCTCAGAACTTCTACTAAGAAATGTCTGCTGCAGAATCAGAAGGGTAAGAAGTCTACAGCCCTCAGGAACACCTTGAAAGGAAAAATATGTCACATATGTCAAAAAACAAACAAGTGAGAGTCATCAGTGTAGCAGCAGCAGCAGTTGAAAGAGACGCAGCTTGAGGGATGGAATGAGGGGATTAAATCCAGGTAAAGATGGGGTTGCATGGGCTGGAAGCTGCCACATACGATGGAAGCCGGGCATCGCTGACACACTTAGCTCTTGATTCACTCCTGACACCCCAGCCTTTTCCACCCGTCCTGGGGATACGAACCAACCAGGAGAGAGCGACCAGGAACTTCTGGTCACAGAGTCAATGGCCTAGTTGGGTTCACCCTACAGCTCTGTCTGAAAGTGCCTCCTGGTGGGTGTGCTGGTGTGTGAGAACAAAGGACAGGCTGGTTAGAGGCTGGTGGTGAAGCTCTATGAGCCAGTCCTGCCCCGAAGTAACCGTCGGGATAGCGCTTCTCCGCCAGTGTCTGATGCCACGTGGCGTTTTACTGATGGGGTGGGAGTGGAGGCAGCCGCGGACCTCGGAGGGCAGAGGCTCAGGATGTTATGGCCCCAATGCAAAGGACTATCCTGTCCCACATGCCAGTAGCCTCCTGGTGAGAAACTGTCCTTCAGAAACATTTAGGAAAGATAGCTAATGTTTCTCGGTTCTCCCACAGCCCACGTACTTAGAGGTAACAGCAACTTAATCTAAGACCAAGCTGACACTGCGCTGGTTACACCCAACCTGCCCCTCCACTTCTGGCTGAACAGCATCGCCAATCCTCCCATCTCAGTTCTTCACTGTAAGTGTTCCGTAAGTCCCTCCAGAGCACTCACTGTCTCCTTTTCTGATAGATACTTTGCTGGGCTTCTAGAAGTTCATTCATGGCTTTGTCTACTCTAACACCCCATTACTATCCAATTTCATTTCCATAGACTTGACATTTCCAGGCTAAAAAAAATGTCCCTTCAGCTAGCCCCGGCTCAGAAAAATGTCTATCTTTGTCCTGTCTATGCTGCTGCTTTCCTCTGCTAACTCTTCTGAGGGGCTCGAGTGCGTGTCTGGTCCATGCAAGGAGGGCTGCCTGAGTGAGGCATGCATGTGGCCCCCGCCCTCCACCCTCAGCATGCACCAGCGGCAGGCCCAGAGTTCTTGTGTTAAGGAACCAGCAGAGCTGCCGAGAGAGAAAGTGGTTATGGTGAGTGGGGACAGAACAAACATCACCAGACTACCTCCGGAGACCGTCTCCAACCAGGCCTGCACTGCCGCGCGGCGTACGGAGGGAAGGTCAGGCACTGAATTTAAAAGAGATGATAAATACAAAGTTACATAGGAATCAGCATTCCCAGAGAGGAGAGTCAAGGTCACCCCTAAGGTCCAAACAGAAAAGAAACAGGTAATGTTATAAGAGACAGGCCTGCCCAGCACTGACGAGGGTAGCAGTCCACTGTCGGCCTTGGTAACTGGGCTTCAAGACAAGAAGAGAGAAAATACCGGAGGGTGAATGTCAGCAGGAGGCTGCAGTGCTGCTGGGTGTTTCTACTGCTGCAAAAGTCGTTAATGGGTTGGTTTTGCCTATAGACAAAGACACAGGCAGGGGAGGATCAAGTGTCCCATTAAGCTGTGCCCTGGTGGAGTAGCGATTAGGTTCACCACCTCTGGTCAGTGCAGTCCACATACATCCCAAGGACCTGGGTTCATGTCCTGGGGGCAGGGAAACACCAGAATGTACAACTAAATAAAAGAAATAAAATGCTGCTTCTCCCTTTCTTCCTGCCTGCTTGCCTTCATTCCTGCCTGTACGTTTCCTTTAAAAAAACACAACACAAACACATGCTCCATTAAAGAGTAAGTTTCGTGAAGGCAGGGACTGCTGCTCTCCATACTCAGAGCCTCCAGGGTGTGTGGCTCCCACAGGTTCTGAATGGAACACAAAGATCAGCAAGAAAGAGGCTAAGGGTGCCAAGAGTGCACATCTGAAGATGGGTCGAGTAGAGGAGGCCCGGGCGAGGACAGGGCAGACGCCACAGCCCGTGAGTCTCCTTTCTAAAAATTCTTATTACTTTTAATTCCCTAAAAGCAGCTGAATAAAGTTCCTCTTCATCCTACTGTGGAACGCAGACCACCTGACCTGAAACCTAGAGCTGGGAAGTATGCCAGTTACTTTTGAGTCCGCCTTGATGATCTCTTCTTCAAGCTGCACGTCAGTTCAGAATGTGCGCCTCCCCATCCTGACCATATGCACTCACACCCAGACACACTCCACCAAGAAAGCACCAGGCTGTCTTCCAAGTGCAAGAAAGGGTAACTGTGCCTAGAAAGATGGAGCAAAGAAAGCAATTTGTTTTTTTCTCTGAGGTTAAGCTAATTTTACCAGCTTGCATCAATGAAGAGCCTATAGCCTCTTACCCACAGGGAACTTGACAGGTCCTCAGATGAAAGCCTAGGCAGTGATCACGACTAACATCAGGAAAACAAAGTGTGTGTTGGCTCTTATTTTGGATTAGGTTGGTGGCTTTGGTCCTAAGAAAGTCCTCTGAGGTAACAAAGGGGACCAGGGACAGAGGTGCTCAGGCGCACTGGGACCTTGGGTCTTGAAACCATTACCTCTAGAAGTAGAGGACTCAGAGGTTGGTCCCATCCTCTCTTCCTCCTCTTTCTCACGAATGTGCGTCCAGTGCACATCAGCCTGGATCTCCAAGGGATCGGCTGGATTTATGATCTGCTGTAGCCTCTGGCTCCCGGCTGTGTGTCATGTTCAAGAGGTGGAGGAGATGGGAGAGGTAGAGATGATGGGGAGGAAGGAGGGAGAAAATAAACAGTCAAGGGAAGGAGGGAATGAAACACCACAGGAAACGAAACAGAAAGAAAGGTTACAGTAGTGGCCAGAATCAGTTTAAATCAGAGGCAAAAAGAGCACGCACACAACACACACAGCCACACACAGCCACACACAGACACACACACACTCACAGCTTCCACTCGTTCGATGCAATTTAGTCATCTCAGGTTTCACATACGCTGTCAATTTCAACGATGAGAATCACACATCCTGATACCAATGCAGGAAGAACTTCCCTTTCTGATATTCCTTTCATCCTGAAGTGCATTTGAGGGACCTAAATGCTGTTAGACAAAAGAGCCAGTTACACCGGCCTCTGGAAAGGCTGCCCCTCCAGTCATGAGTATTGGACTGCCACCCAGCACAATATGAGGTCTCTGAGGACGTGTCATTCATGCTCTTCTGTTGGTCATGCGACATGGTGCTTACTGCCACCGGCCTTGTCCACAGCTTCTCCTTTGAGATTTAAGCCAAGTGATGAGAGAAAGAGGAGATGGAACTGTCATTCTGCCACAAATCAGCCAACCCAGGTAGAAATGTACCTTGTTGATACTTCAGTTTTTATCTCCGACAACTAAGACCCTGTCCACAGAGGCCTCATGCTGCATGCTGTCTGGCAGGGGCACAGCGGGGGTGAGGGCAGACCTAGGGGAGCAATGGCAGGGAGGAAGCAGCACTCCAGCCCACAGACCCCAAAGCGTTGTCAGTCCTGGTAGGACAGTACCGCTCTGCTTTCTCTGAGGCTGCACAGCCCCTTTCCTTTGAACTTCGTCTGTGCCCTCTGAACACAAGCTCTGCTTCCTCAGCTAAACGAGAACTTACAGGTGACCCTTCAGATTACTCCTGCTGTCAGAGCCCGTGCAGTTCATGCCCTGGGAACCCTTGTAATTAGTACTTGGGCCATGCCATACAGCTGGGTTAAAATCAAGGGACAGCCAGAACTTGAGGGGAGGGGACACTCTGGGAGGGAGGATGGCTTTAGGCAGCAAGAGCAGGTGCCACCTGATCTGAAGGACCCTGGGGTTTCTGATGAAGCCAGTGCTCAACAATCTGGCCGCACCATCTCACTTTAGTGACATCACTGTAATGACGGTGTCACCACTTTGAAGCCACAGGGACTGTGATACGGGCAGGAAGTATGAATGAGACTCCAGATGTGGATGCAGATAGGACACTCTGTCATGTGAGGTAGGGCCCTCACACGCTCCCTTACTGAGCTGCCAGCCACTAGATTCACCGGCTCTTTCTCAGGTCAATGAGCCTTTACGTGCTGGAAGGGGTGGAGTCCAAAAGCAAAGTCTCTGAACAGCCCGAAGATCTCAGAACGAAGAAAGAGAAGTCACAGAGCAAAAGGCAAACCCTTTCTTCATCGTCTAGGCAGCACAGGGAGGAAAGTGAGTCTTCTCTCTGGGCCATGTTCTGCTTCCCGTTCAGAAAGGTGGCTGTGGGGCGTTATCAGCCAGCATTCAGAGGAATGTTAACTGCTGAGTCTTAACAGGATACGGGAAACTTGCAGGAAAACATCCAAGGGCGAGCCGGGGCTACCTTCCGTAAAGCTGCTTCTGGAGTCTTCTTGGACATCCTCTTGGCTGCTTTTGTCAAACGTGCTACTGTGCACACGAAAGGCCATGAAGGCTGGGCCAGGTGGGCACGTGCCGGACGGAGCCTGTCAGCACAGCTCCGTAAGACAGACCTTTCCACGTGGGACCTGCTCTTGGAGCACATTCTGGACAGCTGCCAGGGAGCCAGGGTGGAAGGTGGGCAAGGGGCAGAGAGGGTACCTTTACGTGTACCCGCGTCTTCTTCCTCTGAGAGGCGCTGGAGCCACTGGCCTTGCAGGTGTTCTCTGTCCCAGGGGCAATACTCCCCCTCTACAGCAGGGGGAACCAGACACCCACAAACAGCATCAAGAATCCCGCAGAGGGACAGAGGGAGAAAAAGAATGGAGGGGAGGAGAGAGAATAGAAAGGAGAGTTATCCTCAGCTGCAAGCGGTAACTTCCTGTCACTGTCCACATGGACACTGAGGTCCACTGACCAAAGACACACAGCACTGTAGGCCAGAAACAAAGGCCCAGCCTTCGGCTGAGTTTGTCAGTGTTTTTCTAGTTAAAGCCTGTTCCTTGGTCTTGGTCTTGACATTAGTTCCACATCCAGGAAATTAAGTCTTTGTGAGGGAAAGCAGCAAAACTCTCCTGAAAAAAGGGAATAGATTTTGGTTCTCAGCTGATTCTGGATGTGTCACTGGGTAGGGAAAATGACGTCTGGAATGACACACACACACACCACTGTTCCTCAGAGGACTCGTGAACACGGTCACCCCTCTGACCAGCCTGGGCTGGCCATGACTCTGTGGACACAGCAGCCTGGAGCAAAGACACCAAGGCACAAACTTCCCAACCCGGCCTGATGCCTGGTACATGCCCAGGCTCATTCTGCACAAAGCAGAGGGCGAGGAGGCCCCACTTCAGCCTTCACCTCTGCTGAAGTGTGCATGAGACCTGGGTCTCGGGAAGCAACTCAGAGACCTGAGGGAGGGCTTCCTCTGCTGGCCCTGCTGGCCTGGCTCTCGGGGTGAAGGATGGTGTGCTTTCTTCCTGCCCTTATACCCCTCAGGGCCATGTCTGGGGACCACACCACTCTGACGACCTGCTCAGGAATGCACACTCAGACTGGCCAGGGTTGAACACTGGGCAGCACCCAGTCCTTACTGGGCCAGAAGAAACAGACCCTGGGGTGGGACTGGGCAGCCAAGAATGCCCAATTCCAGGAAAAACAAGAGAAATATGAAGAGCAGTAGAGTCATCTAGTGCCAACTCTAGAAGGCCTGGGGCAGCCGGAATTTCATCTGCTCCCATGACTAGGCTTGAGGCCATCTTCTTCCATTCACACTCCCTTGGGAAAACAGGCCTGGACCTGATACAGCATGTCCTCGGGGGGGGGGGGGCGTTCAGGTGGCCACTGGCCAGTCCTGTCCCACTACCCACCAGACTTCTGTGCAGTCAGGACAGGGAAAGAATGACCCTGTCTTTGGATAGGCAGGAAAAGGGGATCAGCGAGTTTCTCTGCATTGCTTGAGGCTACATGGAGCCAGAGAGAGGGACAGAATTGAAATGTCTTAGGGGCAAGACAAGAGAGTATTTCAGAGCCCATCAGATGTATTCAGTACTGGGATGAAGGTGTTCGTTCTCAGGACTCTGGTCCAACCGCCGCCAAACACCACAAGGCAGGCAGCCGGCCGGCAGCCCTGTGCCAGTGCCAGTGGCTTGGAGCTGATGTGTCGTTCAAAGCTTTGCGCCTCCAATATCCAGGACTGGGAGTCCAGGGATCCTCTAGAAAGTTAAGCATTCCCTTTCATTATTGAAATGAATTTCTTTGACTGAAATTCTAGGAGGAAAAAATAGAAAATGAGGAGTAGAGAACGAGTAACCGAATTTGGACGCTGTCTTTGCAATGGCCTTCTGCCCTCCATTCCCAACTTCCACTCAGAAGTGCGCCAGGGATGCTATTTCCTCTGTCGATGATCTTCTCTGCCTTCCCCACCCCACATCTAAAAGGTCAGAGAGGCAGGACGGGTCATCACTAGGGCTGATGGGAGGCATGTCTGTGTGACCCCACTCACAAAAACCTGGTATCTCAGGGACAAGACAGGGTCAAGGTGAGAAGAAGAGATATTTTTCTGACCTTCACTAGACTCCTCCTCCTCGTACTCTTCTTCCTCCTCCTCCTCCTCTTCTTCTTCCTCCTCCTCCACCTCTTCATCCTCGTTCCCAGGCTCGTAGTTCTTTGAGGCCTCGAGCTCCTCTTCACTCTTTCCCTTCAGAAGAGCGTGGATCCGCACAGCCTCCTTCCAAGGAACACCGCCGAGGTCCGAGGTGGGCAGAGGAGGCTCCTCCTCTTCTTCCTCCTCCTCCTCCATGTCCGACTCAGAGCTGCTACGGGGAAAAGCCACAAGCCAAAGTAAGGGGTGATGAAGATGGGAATGGTCAGAGGCAAAGTGTCCTGGCAAACACCAGCAGGGAGGGGAGGGAGCCAGGACACCCTGAGGAGTCAGTATGCTCTTGCAGTTTCCAATATCCAGGACCGGGGGTCAAGGGAGCCTTGGGTCAGACACACGAGGGGAGGAAAGAGATGGAGAGGGCACAGTGGGATGCCCGCACAGACCCAAACAAGACACAGCACAGTCTGGTGGGGCGCTTCTGTCCAGCAAAGAGCTCACCCCTGAGGACAGTGGACCCATCTGATATAAACACACAACCCTGGGAGTTGAGAATGGAGAGGTCTTCTGACATCCTGTTTCGTGTGAGAAACTCAATTCTGTTCACTGGGGTGGGCTGGAAGGCTCTGTGAGCGCCACGGTGCAGGAGACACCATCACTGGGAGGCCTGAACTAAGTTTTAACAGCTGGCAAGCAGGGTGAGTCCTCAGGTCCCCAAGATGTGCCATGCTTTGAGCTGGAGACTGGGAAACTACCTAGCCAAGACACCATCCACTGAGAAGTTAGAGCACAGGGACTCTGGGCACAGTGGGGACAAACCCCAAGCTCTGGGGCCATTGCCCAGTTGCATCTCCCACCATGGATCCCGTCACAGCAAAGCCTGGTTCATCCTCAACTGAGAAGCGGTGCTACACGCGAGCAGATGCCAGGCTTCTGCAGGCCTCAAACAAGGGCCTCCGCTCTCTGCAACACCAGGGTGTGTTTCAACCCTCCTCCCCGCCCTGCAGGGAAAAACAGCTCAATAGGAATGAAACTCAGTGCCTTTCATGCTGCTGCCTGTGCAGGGCAGAAAAATCCAAACGTCAGTGCACCGTGGAGAAGTCTCTCAGACCTGGGCTGGTAACGCCAGGGGCCTTATCAGGAGAGGCTTGGCCCTCGGTGAGCACTTGTACTTGACAGGGCTGAGGAAACTGGCTCCACAGTAAAGACCCGTCTGACCTCTGGCTCCGTGAAGCCCCATAGCTTGGAAGCATCAGGCCTGGGGTGATGCCTGTGTGTGCACATTGGGGATCTGCCCCCGCCCAGAGAGCCAGTGAGCAGACTGTGACCAGGACAGGGACTCCCCACCATTACTGCTGTGAGAGCCTGCTCACTGCAAGGCCTGGCCTTGGTTCTTGCCTTTTGGGAGGTAAACTACACCTGGACCGCTCTGCTTGATGGGCACGCCCGTTTCCTGGGGCCTGGGGTCATGGTGATAGTCTAACAGGCTGATTCAGGGTGAGGCTGGTCACACCACTGAGAGCGACAGTTTAGGATGCGGCTTCGGGTCAACAAGTATCAGTGGACCTGGAGACTGAGCTCAACCGCCATCATGCAGGGAATTGATCAGCAACCACTGCCTAGGCACTGAGTCCTAACGCTCTCAACACCAGGGCTCAGCACTGTGGATCGTCACACCTGACTACCAGTAAGTGACACTGTCCTAACTCCACATGGAGGGGACCAGCGGGTCCCACATCAGGTACTGTCTTAGACTCAGCTGGACTTGGTTTCAGCTATATCCTTCCCTGTAATGAAACTGTAGCCATCACTATCAGAGTTTTCAGTGAGTTCTGTGAGTTTTTCTGGCAAATGACTGAACCCAAGGATGGTTTTGGGAACTCCTAAACTTCAGCTAGGTGAGAAGTGAGGATACATCTGTGGGCTGTATCGGCATCCCGACTCTTCAGGTGCCACACTGGCTCTCCTACTTACTGCTGTGTGACTTTGAGCAGATAACTGGTGCTCTCTGAGTCCCTGTGTCTTCACTGTAAGGGGACATGTTGTGAAAATTGGGATTTTATTGATTTTCTGCCTGTGCTATGCTCTGGGATTCTAGTCATTCATTTAACTCATTCATTTAATGAACACTTTTTGAGTATCTGCTAAAGGTCAGCAAGTGGACGCAGAAATACAAAGAGCCAACTCTTTAATGCAAGTAGCTCAGTTGAGTGAATTCTACCTCGCTCACTCATCCATCCATTTATCCACCTGCCCACCCACCTAACTCGCCCAGCTAAAATTTATTGAATCCTTGTTACTTACAATGCACTTTCTAGACACTGTAGGGACTACAAAGGTGACACAGAAAAGACTGCTTTTCTCCGGTGCACTCCGGTGGCTTAGGAAGTAGTCGGTGGTTGGGGTGGGGACCATGTACAGTCCCAGGACCCGGATTTGAGATCTGGGGCTGGGGAAACCACCAAAGTAAGCCAGTGAATAGAAGTACTTCCTCTGCCTCTTCCTTCCTTCCTTTGAAAACATGCTTCTTCCTTCCTCTTTAAAAAAACAAAACAAAAAAAAGGATTCCTATTTTCAAGAGAACATAAGATGCAGATGTCACAATAAAATAAGGTAGGACACAACGCAATATAAATTTAGAGGGCTGGTAGGAGGAAGTTTGAAAGGGCATAAACATTAGAATTTGGACCATGGAAAGTCTGGTATCTGGATTCTGATTACTTCTCAGTGTTTACTTTAAATACCCGCCTTTATGTTTTCCTCTGTTTCCTTCCCTTTGAGAGAACGACACTGTGCAGCCAGGTGTGCACCGCAGCTCCTGCTGTGACATGCTCCAGGGCACTGAGGTTCCTGGGGAGGCTGCCCCCATATACTCTAAATAGCCACCTGTCAGCTTGTCATTGGAAAGCAAAGTGTAAGGACACAGCAGGTGTTCAAGAAATACTTAGCGAGTCTCTGAATTCAGTGAAAAGGACCAGGTGTCTTGCTGGTGAGGGGGCAACGTATCCTTGCGATGAGGGCAAGGAGGCCCCACTTAAGAGGGACAAATCCGTTGGTCTGAAGATAGCCCAAGGGCCAGGGAGACAGGTAGTGACACACCTGCAGAGAATTGAAGACAGAGCCGAAGGCTCAACCCTGGGCCATCTTCATGAGCCACAAGCTCTCATTGGATTCTGAGAGGCCTTGCTACACACTCCTGGAGGTCTGACAGGCCAACTGGGCCCCTCCTTTTGTGCAGGACAAAGAGATGCGCAGGTGTTGCCAACTGCTCTTTTCCTGGCCATCATTTCCAAGGGACCCAGGAGTGTTCCTCTGGGTCTGCTCAGGCTCCTCGTGTTGTGCCAGATTTCAGTTCCTCAAAGCTTATTTTATATTCGCTGGCTGTGCCCAGAGTCTGAACTCTGGGTCTGGCCTTTGCAGCAGAGCCTGGAGGAAGGACGCAGAGGGGAAGGAACCTGCAGTGCAGCAGTTCCCCTTGCACAGCGGCCTGGGGACAATCACTGTGTCAGGATAAAATGCAATACAGGCAACCAGCTTCCATCTCCTCAGGTGGAGGGGTAACCTCCCCTGGACAGCGCTCACTCCGAGGGCTGGGTATGCACTGCTCCTGTGGTGCTTATCACAGTCCTGAGCACAGGCAGGATGGCTAGGCAGGCAAGAGGACTGCAACCAGGGAACTCAGGACAGGTTGCCAGTTCACAATGTCCAGAGATGACTCCTGAAGCTCCTGAATCCAGCGCCCACAGAAGGAGTCACCCCTTTCAATTAGAATAATATCTGACAAAAGCCCTTCCTGCTGCAATTTACACCCAGTTATTCATCACAAAGCACCTTCCTTGCACTGTTCTCTCAGGTGCCACCTTCTCATCGAGGCCATGATGGGCCCAGGTAGGAGGAAGAACTAACAGGGACATGGATTACATTCTAAAAAAACAAGTTTTGGGTGCAACCTTGTAGGTCAGGTGGCTGGGACGCTGGTGTGCAGACCACATACAGCCCAAGATTTGTGACCTGGGGCCGTGGAGAAAAAACCAAAGTAAATAAAGATGTTTCTTCCTCCTCTTCCTTAATCACTGCTTTCTCCTCTCCCTCCCCTTCCTTGCTTTTTCTCTAAAAACAAAAAACAAGGTTTGGCATGTGTGGTGGCTCAGGTGCTAAACTGGCAACTGGAGAGTAGACCAGGTAAAGCCTAAGGATCTGGAGAAGGGAGAAACAAACGAATAAGTAAAAAGTGCTTCCTTCCTTCCTCCCGTCCCTCCTTCCCTTAAAATAACAAACAGACAAACACGGTCTGCTTCAGACTTAAAGGAACTAAGCAGAGGTGCTGCTCTGTGGGGTGGGGGTTGGGGAGACAGTAATCTAGGATGACTGACTATGTGCCATGAAGTACAAGGCAAGTCATCTGGATTAGCTCACATAATTGCCAATAACTAGTATGCAGCTACTCTGATTAGCCCTGTTTTTACAAATGAGGAATCGAAGCTGAAATAGGGGAGAAGCCATGGCGCACCCTGGTGGCCTAGTGGATAAGGGCACCAGATGCAGTCCACGTACATCCCAAGGATGCAGGTTCAAGACCTGAAGCCGGAGGAACAACCAAGATGAACAACGAAAGATAAACAAAGTGCTTCTTTCTCTTCCTGCCTGCCTGCCTGTACCTTCTCTTTACAAAATGAATGTATGAATCTACTAAAAAGGACAAAACAAACAAAAAAACAAGGCGAGATGTGAGGGTCCTACTGGACAGACATCACATCATGTTGTGCCCTCTTGGGTGGCTCTCCAAAAACCTGACAGCTCAACCATACCCAAACTCCCGGCTGCCTGGCAGTGTATGGGAATACCACTGGAGATTTCCTGAGTAGTTTTCATGGGAAAATGGGGAATTAATCTGCAACAGGAACTCTGCAATCTTCTGTCCTGCCTGGACATGTCCAGATCCCACTACTCAACACGAAACAGCTGGGCTGCTTCCTTTGGGCATTTCGCTTTGTAATTTTTGAGACAGGATGAAGAAGTACTTTTAAAACATTTTTATTTTAGTTGTTCACACTGGTTGTTATCTCCTGGACCTGGGACTAAAACCCGGGGGTCTTTGGCCTGTGCCTTTCGGAGGTGATTGACCTAACTGCTGCTCCATCAGGGCACACCCGGGCCCTTCACTTTTAAGAGCTTGTTCCTCACTCTGCATAGCAGACAATGTTAGTTGTTCTTTTTAAGCTGAATTTAATTAAGACAGGGCACTTAATGCACCATTTGATATGACAGATTTCATATTCTTCAACCCTGCCCTTTCTATAATGCCATGATTTCGCTTTCCTAGACTGCCCTTGTCACCCTATCACAACTTGTTGCTCCTTATTGTTCATAATTTACAAATTATAGGAGAGAAAAATACAGCACTACAGAAAGCGGTCTGACCTCACTCAGCCCCAGGTTGAGCCATCGATCTGCTTTACGATGGGCTGCCAAGTGGGGAGTGGAGCACTGCTATGGGTGTTCCGGGCACAGATGCAGTTGTGTCTCAGGGGACTTGCACTCAGAGATGGCTTCAGAGATGCAGGGACCAAGGGGAGGCTACCCCAGGATGGGTCCATCTAGAGCTTCTCTGATATCAGATGGTGAAGGCAGCTCAAAGTCGCTCTTCCCAGCAAACACCCACTGAAAAAATATTCTTGGAACTTAAAAATAAAAGAGCTCTGCTTCCTTTATCCCCACACACTCCTTTACTCATGGTCACAAAGAAGTATCCACTGTGCAACTCAGCTGCCCTCAGTGTGGATCCAAAGGCCCTGCCAGTCTGGCGCAGGCTGTGTGCTCGCGCTCAGAAGTGTGCAGGAGAGTCTGGCCAATGCTGACTTCATCCCATCATTTTTGGATTCTATTTTCTTTTGGCTCTGGGGAACCTTTCACCGAGCATGTTGAATCCTTCTCTACACACCAGGGCAGGCCTGGGCAGGTGAAGACAAAGCATTGGGGGTAAAGACAGCAGATGCGAGGAGTTTTGTGGGGGTTGGAGTCTGCATGTCTCCCAAAGGCACCACTCAGTTAAACAGTTAAAACACTGGGACTGGTCAAGCAAAAAACCACTTGCCATGTGCATGGCCCCTGGGACACAAGTATCTGACTCCTTTTTTCACAAACAGGAGAAGACAAAGTCCACAGGAGGAGGTGGCTTCCTCGAGGCTGACAGCAACCAGGACCCTCAGTCATAACAAAAGTCCTTAATTCCAACCGGGGGCTCCTTCCACAGAAGGCATGCTTCAATAGCACAAGTATCGGGTTTACTGTGGTGCCTGGGGAGACGTTTCTCCTTTAATACACTTTAAACAACCACCTGAGGACAAAATCTGTCACCCTTTCAGCGAAAAGCAGACACAGATCAGTGGAATAAAACTGAAAGTCCAGAAATAAAGCCACACCTATATGGACAGTTAATTCACGACAAAGGAGCCAAGAATATACAGTGGAGGAAGGAAAGTCTTTTCAACAAATTAGGAAAAGTAGACAACAACAAAAAAAAAACAACACAAAAAAACTAGATTGCTCATTAGTGCCATATATAAAAGTCAACTTAAAGTGGATCAAAGACATGGACGTAAGACCTAAAACCATAAAATACTTAGAGGAAAATGTAGGAAAAACATTCCTTGACATTATCTTCAAAGCTGTCTCTGGGAAAGGGACACATATGGTGAAAGAAACCAAAGTAAAACTAAACACTGGGACGACATCGAATTAAGAAACTCTATGCTGTGAGAAAACGAACCACTAAACAAAAAGGTAACCCACACAATGGGAAAAGACATTTGCACAATATACAGCCACGAGCCTAACCTCCAAAATAAAGAGTTCATACACTTCAACAACAAAAGAACAAATGACCCACTCAAAAAAGTCTATTAAGTCAGAAGAACTTAATAGACACCTATTAAGACAGTCTATAGACACATGAAAAAATGTTTGATGTCACTCACCATCAGAGAAATGCCAATAAAAACCACGAGATGGCACTGGACACCAGTGGGAATGGCCTATATCAAAAAGTTTAGCAACAACCAGTGTTTGAGGGGGTGGGGAGAAAAAGAAACCCTTCTACACTGTTGGTGAGAATAGAAGGTGATTTAGTACAATGTTCTTGGAAAACAGTATGGGGATTCCTCAAAAAAATAAAGACAGAGCTACTATTTAATCTAGCAATCCCACTCCTAGGCATATACCCAGAGGATAAAAAAACTCTAATCAGAAAAAATTTCTGCACCCTGATGTTCATAGCAGCACAGTTGACAACAGCCAAGGCATGGAAACAACCTAAATGTTACCAGAAGTCTAGATAAAGAATCTGTGGTATATATACTCAACAGAATTCTATGCAACCATTAAAAAAGACCAAACTGTGCCCTTTGGAACAATCTGGATGTATCAGAGGGAATTATTACTATTTTTTTTAAGGGAAAGACTCAGTCAGGAATGAAGGTGAACAGAGACAGGCAGGCAGCAAGAGAGAAGAGGAAGAAAATTTTTATTCATTTTATTCAGTTGTTCACCCCAAACCTTGGTCATGACCTGGGTCACTGGGATGTACATGGACTGTGTCCAACAGACTTAACCATTAAGCCACCAGGACATGCTAGAGGAGATCATGCTAAAGGAAATAAGACAGAAAGAAAAGAGAAGTACAGGATGGTTACACTCATGTGGAATATCAAGAAACAAAACAAATGAACAAACCCCAACAAAATTCACAGGACACAAGCTGGTGGCTACCAGGGGTCGGAGGGGAAGGGAAGGAAGGAGGGAACAAGATGGCGTAAAGGGCACTAGAAGTGGTGAGTGTGGTGCGAAACACACACAGACTGAGGTGTGATTTCAGCATACTAACATGAATATGGCAATGTAAACAAAAGAAATAATAAACTTAATAATTGAAAAAGTGTGAAAGTTACTGCAGGTGTTCAAAACACTTAGTGAATCTTTGAATTCAAATGGACCAGGAGCCTTACTGGCTCTTGAGAGAAAGAGAGAAACAAAGTGGGCTGGGAGAAGGGCTCACCAGCAGCGGAAAAACACCAAGAAACCTGGACCTGAAATCCTGTCTGTCCTTGATCCTAGTCTGAGTCACCAACAGTCTCCTCGCCCAAAGGTGACAAGATACGTGTTCCTGCCTGCATTACAGGATTCCTGAGAGGATGTCCCAGTGAGTGATGGACCCAGAAGTCCTTGCACGTCTGGACTATGTGAAGAATGATTAAGGCAAGAGTGCATTTACAGGCCAAGTGTTACTTTAAACCTTCGTACACAGTTAACCCTCATACCGATTCAGTGAGGAAGGTACGAGTGTTGTCCTCAGTCCACAGACGGGGAAGCAGAGACTGAGGGGCTCTCCACTGCACTGGACCACACAGTTGTAGGTGGCACAGTAGTGATTCGAGCCCGGTGGCTACCAGGCATTACACTGCTCCCCCAGGAGGACGGCACGTCTTCCTGGAGACAGGCCAGGTGAGTCACTGGCATGCTGCAGCACCCAGGACACGGGCCCCATCTGACCTGCTGCCTGCATCCTCCTCCGAGCCCTTGTCCAGCACGCTGCTCAGGTTGTGCTCCGCCTGCGTCTCCTCGGGCACCTCCTCCAGCTCTTCTGCCCGCTTCACAGACAGGCGGTAGTTCTCCAGCTCGATCCTCTCGGGAGTGCCCTTCAGCCGCTTGGCAATGCTGGGCTCCTCCAAGCCATTCACACTGGAACCTGCAAGAGCGCAGAAGCCAAGTTCTGATGACCAACGATGGGGGACATGCAAGCTGTGGGGACGGAGCAGTGTGGGGTGGAGGACAGCCCCAACTACAGCCAGAGAGCTGACAAGGGGCAGACTGAGTCAAGAGGGTTATAGATTTGGTAGAAGCCAGAGGAACAGCAAGACTGCTAGTCTGCCCGATGGGGGAGACATGTTCACACTCCTTCCCCACCCCTGAACTGCCTTCCTAGTGAGCAGTGGTGACGAGGTGGGGAAGCTGGGGTCTTGGCTAGACCCTGAGGGACCACTTCTCATTGCCAAGGAACCCAACCTTTCTGAGCAGTTTCCATCAAGAAGGCAAGTCCTTCCAGGTGTTACTACCCTGAGAATCCAGTAGCCAATTAAGAAAGAACACTAGGTTTGACCAATCCACCAAGGTGGCCAGGTTAGTTGTTTTGCAGACTTCTCATACTGTGGATTCGCCTGTCCCCTCCTGCCAGATTCCTGGGACCCCCTTTACGCTGAACAAGAAGGCCACATTGGTGGAGTGCCATCCCGTGCACCTGGTCAGGAGGAAGAGTCAGGGTGCTCCACTCCTAGGGACTCTGGTGTGACTCCTCAGTGGTGCCCACCCACCTCTGTTGTAAAGACACATTTCTCTCCTTTGTAATGAGTAAGAAATCTGTGGGGGCAACTCTAGAAGGCGTGGGACTCCCAGCACGCTCTCATCAGTGGTCATTGTCTTTGCCTGAGTCACAAAATGGTGACTCAAAAAAGGTTTGTAATTTCATCTCCAGTCCACTTTTTATTTCTGAGTACCTCTATGGCGGTGGTGTCCATAGACTCATGGATTTTGCCTGCTTCTGCTCACCTGCATTCTTGTCTGCACCTTTCCTTTAGAAATTTTTTGCATTAGTTTTAACTTACAAGCAAGCGTTAAGAGCAAGCTCATTCACAAGTTTACAGTAATGTGTAACATGGGGTCTGTGCGCAAATGCCCTGTGCGAATGCTGCCAGCCCTGGTCTTTGCATCCTTGGGGGTGTTCATTTTAATCATTCCTGGCGTCATTCTTCAACACGGAGCTCAGGGCCCCCACAGTGCTAGACTCCAGAAGATCAGGAATTATGTGGACCACAGGTTGTATCTTTCACCAAAAAAATTATAGTTGGGGGAGGGTGAATAAGAGATGACTCCCCAAGGGAAAACAGAATAGGGTTTTTACGGTAACATCTTTCTTTTCTTCTCTTTGTGGCCTAGGTCTTTGAACAGCATGGCAGTCTTCTGAATTAATGCTATGGTCCTCGGAAAAGCAAGTCGGGGACACAGCAGAATGGGTGCTGCTTCAACAGACTCCAAACTAAACATCTCCACCGCCCACTGCAGGCCACAGGTACTCACTGCACCGGTTCACTCCAACGTCAGCCTCCTGTCCTCTCTTCTTCAAAAGCCAACATAATAAAGGTGACAAAGCCTGACTATGATACCATCTCATCCTTTTCTTTCCAGCAAGTGTATTGCAACTGTCCCCAAATAGAAAGTAGAGAAAGGGAAATACATGTATTACAAGTATAAGTTTTTTGGGATCTCAATATAACATAAAATAAAAACCAGCATTTCTTTTAGACGGGAGAAGAGAAATAGCAGAAGAACTATCACCTCTGGGAAAACAAACAACTAATGCTCATCAATTCAGATCCAAGCAATTTCAAGGTAAATGAACAAACACTCATAGAAAAACGCTCAAGTAATGCATGGTTGCCAGGAATTCTGACAGAATCTTAGGAAACAAAGTCAATTAAAACATTATCTACTCCTAAAGAGCCATAGCTAGTCACAAGAATCAGTCTGGTCCAGGGATCAACTCAGTGTGATATACTGTGTACTGTGACTTATGGAAATACATAACCAGCTACCCAGGGGACTCGAGGAAAGTGTTCAGGAAGAATATGGAGTTAGCCTGGCCAGCTTAAAAAAAACAACCCCAAACCAAGAAGCAGGCAAATTTTTTTTTTTTTTTTTAGAGAGGTGCAGGAAGGAATGAAGGTGAGTAGGCAGGCAGGAAGGCAGGAGGAAGAAACATCTTTATTTTTATTTAATTGTTCTCACTGGTTGCTTCCCCCAGGGACTGGGGCTTGAAGTAAGGGGTGTGTGGCCTGCTCCTCTGGAGACAGTTGATACAACCCTGCTCCACCAGGGCGCAGGCCAGGCAGCTGAAGTGTACAGCCATGGTGACACAGCTAGTAAGCAAGTAAGCAAAGATCTAATTTGAGGGCAGCATTAATTCAGAAGACTACCAGGCTGTCCCAACACCTATTGTACAAAAAGAAGAAAAGGAAGGTGTTTCCATAAAGTGTCCTATTCGGCTTTCTCTTTTGGGAACTGTTGCCATCATCTCCTCCCCATGATGATTTTTGTGATGAAAGACACAGGACTTCTAGAGCAGAGGACCAGGCATGTGAATGACAGTCTGTCATCCGTGACACCACCCCCAACCCCTGCCCTCATTTCTCTGGATTTTCTATAAGCTCTGTGGACTAATGGATCACCAAATAACAGAATGTGGTGGCGCAGGCCCAGAGGCTCAGACTTTGGGGAGGGGAGCTGTTGGTTTAATTCTGGGTGTGGTAACAATCAACAAAAGAAATAAGAGTACTCAGAACAATTCAGGTCATTTACACATCATCCCTGGGAGAAAAGATGCTTTGAACCCTCACTGGAGATTTTGTAAACACCAAGTGGCAGAAGCAGAGCCCTCTCTGTCCATCCCATCAGGCCCATGGGGCCTACATCCATGGGACCTTCAGTGACCAGGAAGAACACTGCAGGATATTCCCATAGGGTAGGTCCCAGAAGTTCAGTTTTCCCCAAAGGGGAGGTGGCACTTAGGATACTTGGCAAGTAGCCCAAACTCACCAACTGCCAAATATGCTTAACATTCCTAGACTCAAAATATCATGGGAAATTTTTAAAGAGAAATCAACAAAATCAGCATCCTTGATTCTCTGTCCTGATCAAGAGCTATTTGCCAGATTAACCAGAGGGTGATGATGAACCGAGAGATCAAAGGAAGCAATAGCGGAGGAGGCGGGGGCAGTGGCTATGGCACCCTGATAAATACAGACTCTCTCCTTTGTCTCTCAGGATCCTCCCTCTCTGATCAACTAATGGAAGAGGTCCAGGACAAGAGATGGCAGGAGAACAGACATAAAACTAACAAGCAGGCGATGGTTTGGAAAGTCAAACCTGAGTAACAGACTGGGGCAGGCTAGCAGGCCCAAGCCCACTTGGCCCCTACTTCGTATGTTCCAGTGTGACCACTGCCACCAGACAGGGACTTCACGTGGGATAAAACTTCTGGAATAATTTCCAATGCTCATTCTTCACTAAACCAGAGGAGACAGATCATTGGGTCACTGGAGACCAATTTCAGCTTCACAAAAACTAAAAGGAAACAGCTCCAGGATCTGGGTCACATCCTAAATAGGAAAAAAGTTCTGGGACTGACCTCAGGGTTCTGTTTTGGAACAGTCACTGCCTACATGAGCTCCATGCATCATCCTGAAAGAAGATTTTTTCCTAACAGGATGACCTGTGCTCAGCTGATACGCGAAGCTTGCCAAAAGCCTTTATTTGCATCTGATTCCAAAAGAGGCACGAGAGAAAGAGATGATACCCAAGAGGCGGGCCTTCCCAGCTCCCTGGCAGGCAGCCCTTCCCTTTCTGCAGGGGTAACAAAGCCCAAAGAGGAGGTGGAGCCGCTGCTAAGGACTATGAAAGGTCTCATGTAAGAGCTGGGACATTGAGGGTTTTTTCTTCTTCTGCCCCTACTCATTTCTGGACTAGTCCGCCATTCCTTTTCACTGTCCTTTAAACCCTGGGAAACTTGGATGACAAAGACTTAAGAAAAGTGAACTGAGCTTGGTTTTCCTATTTCCCACATCTCTAAGGAGGATACTATAGCAATCCATTCATTCAACCAATATTGATAGAATCCCTGCTTCCAGCAAGCACTGTGCTTGGTGCTCAGCATGCCAGTGGACAAAGAAGTCAGACCTCCACCTGGGGGAGCCTGCATTCGGAGGGACCACAGTATTACCTACCTGCTAGGAGAACGCCATGACCCAGGATGTCAAAAGGTATCCACTGGGGTCCTTCAGAACACAACACAGAGCTTCTCTGAGGTTGCTCTGTCTTACTTGGGTTTCTCTTATCCAAAGCTACTGGATATTTCTGCTGCAACTTCTCTTTTAAGGAAGATTAGCAAAAGTCATTCGTTATACATTCACCCAAATCCTGGCCTATACACGATCGATTGTGTAATACGGGAAAGACCCAGCAGTGAACTAGGTCTGCACAAGTTCTTGGGAGAGATGGTAAGGAAGACATTAAGTGATAAAATTCATCAAAGTGACTTTAAGGCTGCCTAGTTTGGTGCCCTCAGAAACATCCACAATACTCCCCTGGGATATTAGGGTGCCTCTCCTCAGGACTTTACAAGGCTATAAAAGGGAATCTATGCCTCAATTTTGTTTTCTTCTTGCTCATTTTAGAAATGAAACAGCTACCACACTCTCCCAGGCTTCCTCAGTTACATCCCTAGGAAATAGGGATGAAATCACCTGTGGGTTGCTGTTCTAAAACAGAATCACTGTTTAGCATACGCATTTGCCATGTGGGACAGGCCTGCGACTTGGGCCCGGCTTCCCTATGGATTGTGGTTAAGTGGCAGTTGGAGCCCAGTGGCTTGAGCTGGGCTGGTCATAATAATAATAAAAACAACCCGCTTTGAAATGAGTTCACTCCTTTCACCTTGCGTTGGGCTAAAGTTCCTGTGTGAGTTGTTACTTGGCTGTCTGAGAAGTGGGCAGGACACATACCACTCAGATTGACTGCCATCTTGGGTTATAAACTTAGAATAATGGAACCGGTCACTCTCCCCCTTGGGGACTTACTTCATCCATGCTCCAGTTAAGCTGGACAACATGACCTGGTGTCTGTGGGAGACGGGCTGTGGCCTGTGCTTAGGAGGAGGAGGAATTCACGCCCAGCTTAGGGCTCAATCTAGGGAGGAAAGATTTATTGTGGGCTAGTTAAAAGGCCCAACAAGCTTCAAAAGTTGCCTGGAATCACCAATTTGGGTATTTCCCTTTCTTCAGCCCCTCAGTTCATTTGCCTCAGCAGACTGCCCAGCGAGGGCCACATTTTTATGTCTTTGCCAGTTAGTCCTCATGCAAGAGGGCCCCAACCACTTTGTAAGCTGTGCATGGAAAGGGATCCTCTTGCTCGGGAGGCCAAAAAAAGAAGTTTCCAAGTCACGGCCTTTCCCCCTGAACACCTGCTCTACTGCTTTTCTGGGGCTGCCACTGGCAGGGAGCTGGGGAGTTCACAGCATTTTTCCGGGATCATATAACATGAGGTTGTATGATGTTTCTTTGCTTGTGAAGCAGGTGCCAAAGGGATAAGGTTGAGCAACAGCCTCCGCCGGGCGCTATGACAGGTACGTTGCATATAACAATGGCCACAGAGTGTCACAACAGTTGAGTCAACTGCTATTATTACCCTGATAGTGTAGGTCTCAATGATGCTAAAGAATATGTCCAAAGATTCAAGTGAGACCAATATCTCCAAGACTAAACTGTAGCTAGGGCTCCTTCCATGCCACCACGCAGGGTAGAATGCTGCTGTGTTTTTTTATATTTACTATTATTGAGGTAACTGTGATTTACAAAATAATGTAAACCCGTATGTGCAGGTTCCCCGTTCCTCATATATATGACAACACATCCTGCCTGCCATCAACTTACCAATGGTCCTTCGCCGCAGTCAACTGGACCCCAACACCCTACCCATTGCCCACCGACAACCTCAGTTCCACTGTCAACATCCAAGGGCTGTTTTCTGTTTAGTCTGCTGCTTTGCTGTTTTAAAATTTATATTCCACCGAAGAGCAAGATCACAGGATGCGATTTTTAATTTTCCCTTCCCCATGAACTATTTATTCTTCATTTAGGGTAACTGCATTTTTATGAGGGGCCATGGATAAAAGCAGGTCACATGGTTTCAAGGGGAAGCTCAACTGCTTTGGAGATATTTAATTACCAAGTGTTAGGAAACTCTGAGCTCAACATTATATGACAGAGGCCAAGGAGAAAAAACCCAGCAGGGAACAAATCAGAACTGCACCAGGGAAGCCACCCAGGGGAACAGGACACCATGCAGATGTTGTTTCTGAAGAAGGTCAAGGGCTGGTCCTCTCTCGGTCGGGATGCCAATGGAATCTCTCAACAACACAGCCCTGTGCTCAATCTGCGTGACCCTGTGGAACTTTCACTTGTAAGTTAGTTTCGAATATTAACTTATTGTTACTGTTATTATTACAGTATCTCCTAAATGACAGGTGGAAATCCTGGCGTACACCACTGTGTGCTATGAAACCAAAGAGGTTTCTCTTAAGGTCAACAACTACTCTCCATTAAAAACAATCTCACCAGAGTATCACGTAGCTCTCTTGATGAGGTGTTTTTCATGTATTTTAACATCTCACAGTCAAAACTCAACATTTTATCCTTGATGATTAGTCAGGCCACCCTGCCAAATGGCTACCTTCTGATGTCAGGGCATTGGGAAGCACTGGGGTTTGCATTTTCTAGCAAATTCCATGAGAGCTGTGCTCTTCTGGGTCCTCTACTACCTATCTGGCCACCCCCATTGTGTACTTCAGGGTGAGTCTCAGAAAGGGGCAACTTGTGACTTAGCCTCAGCTGCTTTCATTTATCAGCTTTGCACTAAATTAAATATAGGTGCCTCACAAATTAGAAGACTCCATATTAATCTAAGTTAAATATAAGTAATTCATCAAAGTGGGCCTGAATTTTGAAACTGTAGGAGGCAGGTCAAGAGAAAGAAGGCTCAGCAAGGAAAGTCAAGAGCAGCCCTTCTCTGCCTGCTCTGCCCAGTTCTGCCCGTTGGCTCCTCCTCTGTGCTCTAAAAGGGCCCCCCCCCCATCTAACAAGTGGAGGGGAGAACTGGGAAGGCAAAAAAAAGACATGCACCTGCATGGTTGGTGGTCCAAACTGATGTGCATGGTCCAAGATGTGGGTCTGAATTCCAATCCCTCCCTCCTATCCTCCACAGAGGGCCCGGGCACCCCTGTCCAGGGCGTGCCCAAAGCCGGGTTGCCGGCTCCACGGCAGCCTGTATGTGGTGAGCTGCACAGCCCAGAGCAGGCTAGGCTCTCGGAGCCAGCAAACAGCATCTTGGGGCCCTGCCTGCAACCAGACTGTCAGCAGAGACAAGCACAGCTCAGAGAGAGGCTTTCTGAAGTAAGTTCCCTTTTAAAGAGAACATCTCAGACAGCATTCCCTTGACTCGATGTATTTTTAGAAAAGAACTAAAATCGTCTTCAGCAGTGCCCTCAATGAGCACTTGATAGTCGTGTGTATTAGTTACACTTTGGTTTCCACCTGTTAGAAGTGCACTGAAACGAGCCAGGAAGACAAACATCAGCGCATGACTGGGCCTTGGGAGCCCTTCCTAATGAACGAGGCCTCAGCACAGGCAGCATCAGGCAGCTACAGTTCTCTGGTCACCCCTACAGCCCCATCCATGCCCTGATTCCTGAAGGGATAAGTAGACCCTTTCCCACATTCTAGGGGTGCAAGGATAATTCATTGGGGGTATAAAAAAACACTGGCACTTCTGTTCCCAATTTACATTGAGCTCTGCCTTCTAAAATGTTTTGGAAATATCCTATAGCACACATAGTAACAGGGTCCTCTAAGTGTAAATAAGGACATAGCTATTAGGAAGTATGTACTCAAAATTTTAACAAGGATAGGAAGCAAGAGTTAGAAACAGCTAAGATTTCAATATGCCTTTGTCCCACTTTTATTATTCTCGCTTTCTTCCCTCATCTCCTTCTGGGAACAATAAAATTGAGGTTAATTATGAGTCAATGTCATGTTCTCTTCTCTTTTGGCTTTAGTCTAAACTGATGGTTCTCAACTAGGGTTTTTTTTCCCCATTCTGGGGGGCATTTGACAATGTCTGGAGATATTTGTGGTTGTCACACCCTGGGGAGGGGAGTGAGCAGACATCTAATGGACAGAGGCCACGAATATTGCCAAATATCCTACACTGCGTGGAACATCCCTGCACAGCAAAGGATTATCCAGCCCAATATGTCAGTAGTGCAGAGCTTGAGAAATGCTGGCCCAGAAGGTACATCAACTGTCTCTAATGTCTCATCAAATCGTCCAATCACCCCACACATACTCTGGCCCTGGTTTGATTGGTCTGGGTGCTCAGAGACACAGAGAGCTTGTAGATCTTCATCTCTGTTGCCAAGGGAAGACATCTAGACCTGTGGACGTGTATTTAGGCCCACCTGAGAACAGCCGTGAGCAGATAGCTCTTGGCTTGTCCAGAGAGGAAGCCCAGGGAAGATGTTCAGACTCGCAGTGATGGACTAGTTCCAAGGTTACACACAGAGCAGACACACTGTTAAATAACTGTGTGGACTTATCATCTTACAGCACCACTCCACTTACAAAGGATGACTTTGCTCAGGCTCTGCAATGCCACTCAAGGGTTTCCTACACCCCCAACTCTATCATGTTTGTCACGCACGTGAGCCCTACTAGTAGATCACAGGAGAAATTAACGGAAACCAAAATATCCTAATTCCCAGTTGGATGCTTGAAGCTTCCTGAGAGATGGATTAGTCCCATGACATTGTATTAGGTCTTCTTACTGAACCTAGGGAGAAAACTTGACTTGAGGACACAATGTGGAGAAACATATATTCTTTCTCTCTGTGTTCCTGACTCTTTTTTCCTCATTGCCCCCAAACCTGTTATTTCTGAGCTCTCAGGGATCCCTGCCACAGCATGCCTATGCAGGGCTATGTCTGCACATGCTCAGGAGACTGCCGGAGAGCACTTCTGCACCAGAACCAAACTTCATCCAACAGGGCAAAACCAAAACTGCTAAACCAGAAAGATAGGCACATTTATTACCTGAAGACTTAAAAGTCATTCTTATTAGAGTTGAGTCCAAAGTGGCCCAAATGTGGATAAGAACCCCCAAGTCTCTGCTCAGCGTGTTAGTACAAAAAGGCATAAAATCTCTCTCTTTCCTTAAACTCCACCCAGGGCCAGGGCAGGTAATTGCTTCCAAGAACTGTGACTGGTAGGTATCAAATCAGTAAGAAAACAAACAATAATGTCAGCTCAACCACCGCTGGGGCGTTTTAAAAAGTATTCAAAACTGAGTTGAGAAAGAACAAGCCAACAGATTCGTAAGTTAGAAGCGGTTACACTGAGTCCCAGAGGACAACAATAAACAATCCCCCAACATAATCCGTGTCTTCCAGATTGTTGGTAAGGCCATAGGAAGAGACTGTTCCAGGCTTATTCTTTTTTTCTTTAGTTTTTAGAGGAAAGGTGCAGGCAGGAATGGTGAGCAGGCAGGCAGGGAGAGAGAGGAGAAGGCAGCATCCACTTATCCTATTTAGTTGTTCATCTTGGTTGTTCCCCCATGCCCTCCTTGGCCAGGTGGGTCCTTATGATATTTGTGAGGGCCTGGCACTTAATCACTAGGCTGCCAGGGTGTGCCGACCCCAGCTTATTCTATAGTGCAACCCAACGCTTGATTTTATACGTGATGACCAAAAAGAGAGTTGATATGAAGAAACAAAGGCGTCTCTACGTATTATCTATAGTCAGTTCACTGCTTAGTATATTTATCCTTATTTCTTTCAGAGAAACCCTTAGCTCTCTAAGCTACTATCTCTCCAAAACCATGCTTCTAGTCCTGGGATCACTGCCAAAGAAAATGAGGGACATAAATATCCCAGAAATAATCAAATGCTGATTGTATACGGGGTATTCATGCATGTTTCAAAAGATCTTATTTTTTGGAGCAAAATTCTCTTCCCTCTTACTAAGTGCTGACAAGTCAAGGTTACGGCGCAGGGATGGAGCAGCCGCCAGCAAGTTAGTGCATTCTGCTCTCTGCACTGCTGTCTTCTGTGTAGATCCTGTTTTGAAGACGCTGCATTCATTACTTATGTGACCTTGATGAGGTTTGCTTAACTATCATGTGCCTGTTTTTCCATCTGGGAAATGATAGCTCCCTCATAGGCTGTTGTGGGGATTAAATGAACAATATACATAAAGGCCCCAGACGATGCCCAGAATGGAGGAGAGCTGCATGTCAGCTTCTGTTATCGTTGCTGCCTGCATCTTCCCGCAAAGCATGACGGGGGCTACCAGAGTCAACAGATGGAGAAACCACAGGAGTTAAACTCACTCCCTCTTCTCACTGAAGACTCAGTAGAGAAACGTGCTCTCTTGGTTGCAAACACAGACAGCTCCTTGGCATGGCATTCTCAGCAGCATGGCAAGTAGGTACCAGTTCTCAGGAACACAGCAAAACCAGTAAGACTTTGGCTCTTACCTCCTGTAGCCCAGTGATCCCTGCTACCCCAGGAACCCAGTGCTACGTGCTTCTCTGAGGTTCCGAAGCTTTCCCCAGAGTTTTGGCCTGTCCCGGGGCCTCCTTCCCTATATTGTGCCCCAGGGTTACCGGGTCTCACAATCCCAATTCCTCAAGAAGGGTGAACACAGCTAAAAGGCAGGCAAGGCAGGCAGGTGGCTGGTCCTAAGTAATGCACCGCAGACTAATCCCAAGGAGAGTTTATTAGGTACCACAACGTACCAACTCAACTCTCTAGTTGGTAAAAACAATGGGAGAGAAATTCTATAGCTGTTCTCTCTCTGACCTGGTCTTTCTAGGTCCCGACAACACTAGAAAACAGGAAAGTAAGAATACATAGGCTGTTAAGAGTCCTATTATTATCGATATCAGTTATTCTTCGGTACCAGGTTCTTACCTAGGGTCCCGGTTAGGGGCTACTGAATGTCCCTTTTTAATTTCAGGTTTGAAGCCTGATCTGCTACCAAGTGCCAGGAGGATCAGACCTCTCTGGGATTCACTTCTCTAGTAGTCCTGGCCTTATTAACCTTGAGAGAGCATGAGACCTGAATAAGTCTCATTTATAAAGGTCTTGGCTAATGGCAACCACTGTGTTTTGTCATGTCTGTTGAGGCCCTGAGTTCTCGCAATGCTGTTAGGTCCCTGCCAGGTACTGCTGGCCTTTAGGGGTCCTTAGCAACACTGAGCAACACTGGGATTCAGGGTACAGGGAAGGTGGCTTTTGGGATCTTAAAGAAGTTGGTGGCCCTGAGTTCTGTTGGTGAAAGGGGTTATTTAGTACGAAATAATTACTCAGACCTACCATTCCAGACAAGGACCTGAAAGAAATCAGGCTATACTGTGAAACAGCAGTGATAAAGTGGGAATCATCCTGTATTTTATAGAAGTACTGACTAAGGTGCTCACTCACTTAACAAGCACATTTGGGACAGTTTTCTGTGGTCAAAACACAATCACCAGAAGCCGGGTTAAAACAGAAAAAGCAGAGATGAAAAAACCTGTAACACACCAATAGAAATTCTGACTCAATGCTAAGGATTTTTCTAGAAATTCTCCTTGCACAGACCCCAGAGAATCTGTGACAAGCAGAGCTGGGGTCTTGGATTCCCTTCTACTGAAAGTTATTCCCTAAGTTCCCCGCTTGATGCCAAAGAGGGGTTCTGGAGGGTGTGAGCTTTTGTCACATTGTGGGGACCTCTGACTATACCTGTACTTTTACTGTCGGGAGAAAAGGATTTCAAAAGTGAGGTGGAGTTTGGTTAGCCTGTGTTAGGGCTTGGGTGGTGGCCGTGACTCAGTCTCTTGCCCAATGCCCTTCCAGGGACTTATTAACATGCCTCAGGTATAGTCACAAACTGTGCAAAGCTATGTGGAAGCTGATCCACAGGAAGTAAAAGGGAAACAGTATTCACGTGGCTGCTGAACCCTGGAAGTAATTGAAGGAAAGTCACACATGCTTGGAGCCCCACCTCTTGCCAGGAGTACTGAAGGTATTTCTGCACAAAAGCCTACCCCCTCCAGAACATCAGTGGTGAAAAGACAAGGACTGATTGTGAAGAAAGAGGTGTCAGAAGCCAACACGCTCAGTTGAGACTTCTGGGCAGTGACGAGGAGCACGCAGCAGCCCCACAGCCAACCTGGGCAGGGAGCGCCCACTTGATCCCCCTCAATTCACCATGACTCATCTACTTGTTGGTACTTGCTGCTGCTTGACTGTATGTCAGTTGCAAAGTAAGGACTGGTTTTGGAGTCTTGATGAGGTTTCAGAGCTTAGTGAAAGGGACTGGAATTGGGGAGGATTCTTTTGGAAATCTCTGCCTGGCTATTATATTTAAGAGAGCCCCACATGGTATTTTTCTACTTGCACCTCAGTGGGGACACTTGTGAGATCTGGGTCCTACATCACATCATCCTGTCCTATTTTTCAGTCTCAAAATAGAATGATCCATTTTTATTGCTGATACGGCTTCTACCTCTGCACCGTGGGATCCCTGCCAGCGAGTGTCCAAATTAGGAAGCAGGGACTTTATAAGCAAGAGAGGATTTCAGAAAAAAACTGAGACCCAAAGGGAGTTCTCTAGGACCTTCAAAGTGGGCAACACAGAGCCATGTAAGCTGTCATCACCTCCGTGTTAGACGCTTTAGTTCACTGTCTAAACAATGGCGGCTTTGCTCCCAACTTTATTCCTGGGTCAACGGCAGCAAAGGTTTAAAACTTGAAAATTATGAACACAGATCTACTCATCTTTATCACAGATTCTTAGTCAGTTGATTAACTGTTGCTTATTGCGCCCCCCGCATTCCTTCCAGCTTTCTGCAGGTGCAAGGAGGCTGCCTAACTTCCTTCAGAGAAAGGGGAGCAAGAGCATGCACACCGGGCAGAGGGGTGGGGCGGTGCGCGAGCAGCCTCTCCAACTCTCCGCTGGATCAGTTCTGAGCCAGCATGGTGAGGAGTGAAGTGACACAAACAACAGTGTCCTGGCAGAGGGACGCAGACCCTCAGCAGGGCGTCTGGATACTCAGAGGGCAGAGAGTGCTCCGCTGCTCTACTCCGTGGGACAGCCCAGGAACTCCTCCAGTCCTTAGGGCCTGTGGCAGAGAGGAGGTACTCAGGAAGGCCTTGGGAACAACAGGCCCCCAGTTTGGGGAGCCCAGCAGGGCAGACTGAGTATTGTGTTCCCCCACCAGTGTGTACTCTTTTGGTCCATTCAGCACCAAAGTTGGGCAGTGCCAGTGGGGTCGGTGTGCCACACAGCACAGGAGCTCGCTGCTGAGAAAGTCACAGCAGTGTGTGTGAAAAGGGGCCAGGCTCATTCCTCCAGGCATGAGAGTGGCCAAGAAGAGCTGGATATCCTAGCTGGCTGTCAAGGTCACGTAAAGATAGCATGGGAGAGTTAGCTGGAAAGGGCAGAGGACGAACCCGCAAGGTCTCTATGCCTTAGGCAAGACCCTCAAGGTAGGGGACAGGGACATCACAGCTCTCAGTTCCCCACAGCAGCCTGCGAGTGCCAGAAACAGGCAGGAGTGCCCTCTGTGTGCGGACATGGGCCAGTGTGGAAATGCGACGCCTCCATCTGCTCCAGCCCCCAGCTCCCTCAGGTGGCTGACAATGTGGGACACAGGTGACATCTTTTTCTTTTCTACCTCAACTGCTATAAAGCAAATGTCTTCCACCATGCCAAGCCCTGTGAACGGGGTGCTCCCGTTAATGGGAACCTATATTTCAGGTATAAACATGCTCTACTCTCCCTGACACCACTCTGGAAGCGAGAGTGCTGGGGCACCTTGGCGTCTGGAGACCCCGGGGGGCCTGCCTGGGCTACCCCTTTCCCCACTCCCCGCTCAAGAAAAGGGAAGGAAAAGAAAAACTCAGAAACCTGAAGATTGTTTGGAATTTATTCTCTTAAATAAGAATGGTAACATTTGTTAAAAAAAAATTAAAAGCACAACACCTTAGTTCACAGTAACGGTAAAAACAAAGTTACACAATTAAATTAAAAAAACTCACAAAGAAACACACCAAAAACAATAGCACAGGTTAAAAACAAGGCAAAACTGAAGAGTTTAGGGAAGGCTGGAAATGGACAGGAGCTGAGTTCCTGGCACAGCTCCCCTCCCTCACGCTGCCCCTCCGTCCCTCCTGTATCTGCCCCAAACTGAATAGCCCAGGAAAAAAGTGAACCCCTTCAATCACTGGTCATGGTGAGGCCTCTTTTAGGGGGGTTGCCAATGTTCCTCTGTCCTACAGAGATACTCTCAACACCAAGACCAGAGAGATGAGGTAACTCTCCAGTGGGGTCAGTACACAGCCTGCAAGCAGACGGAAAGAGGATTTGGCTCTCTGTGGTATCTGAGAGACCCTGCTTTCCTAAGTGCTCTTGAACGACCTCTCCAAGCCTGGGTGTGTCTACTGCTCACTTTTCTGAGGTATTCAACCCCCAAAATCTCTACTCCATAGGTGTCCCGAGCTGCTGCTGCCATAAGTCCAGACCAGAACACTCAGCTAGGCCAGTGACCTGGGTCCCAGTGTAAAAGCTCCTTTGGTTTCCAGGACCAAGGAACATGAAGCTTTAGAAACAGCTTCATTATTATTATCATTATTATTATTATTATTATTATTATTATTTAGGCCACAATATATAAATATCTATTCATATATATGAAATTAAATCTCTATAAATCTATGTATGTGTGTGTATATATGACTGGGGTAGGAATTAACTTGGATTGCAAATTCTCTTTGCTTTATCAATAGGATTTGCAGAAATGCCTCTAAGGGAAGAGAACTTGAAAAACAGTGAGACTTCCTAATTCCTCCTGACAGGCTGGGCTTGAATGAAATTCCTTTTACCATGTGGCTCTGAACTGGCATGGGAAATGCCTGCATCTCCTACTGGCCCATTCAGCATCCAAATTATGGGACCTCATGTCATCATGCAAAAGGTGCCTGGGGACAGGAAGCAGGCACCTGCCACCTGTGACTCAGCTAGACAGCATTTAAAGTTAAGATCATCTTTTCCATAGGACATCAGACAGCTATTGTGTTCCTCCCCTCCCTTCTCTCCACCTGCACTAGAACAGCGCTCCTGTTCCCTCCCATGATGCCCCAGAGCCCGATGCCTCATCTAAGTCACCCATATGACATGTAGAGGGAATATCCCTCTGGACAAAAATGATCCCCAAACCCTGCAGTTGAGGGTCTTGTGTCCAAAAGGATCCCATTTGTTATTTTTCTTTCTCTGCCTGTTGTTCTCTGAGTTTTTCTTAAAGTTATCGTAGTTACTAAGAGGCCAGGAGGAGAAAGTCTGTGCCAGGGTCACTAATCCAGAGCAGTGAGAAGCAGCTTGGGAACAAAGCATTTACAGATTTTGAGAACAGAAAAAAAGGGCTTCTATATTAAAAGCACATTACAAACAAAAATGCTGTCAACAATGTCCCCCCAAACACTAGGTTAGGCAGCAGTTACAGAGTAGGCCCCAGAGAAAGCAACACTGTGATGCAGGCTAGAGTAGGCTCTTTCAACGTGTGGGTTGGTTTTTTTTTTTTGGCAACAGCAGTCCTTTGGCGCAAGGGGAAAAGAATACACGGGTGAAGAGGGAAGAGCCACAAAGTACGAGGAGGCGCAGAGCACAGCACAGCAGGGTGAGGGGTCAACTGAGGTCCCAGAGTTCCAGCTCTGCCTCCTGGGGTACATGCATCTAGAGGGTGGCTTATTTATAGACAGTAGAGTCAAGTGATTTGCTTACAGTCTTTTCTTGTTACAGTGCATGGAGGAGGTGTACCGCGGGTCTGGGTTTATTCTGGAACCCTGACACACCTGAGTTTTTCTCAAAAGGAAATTCTAGTTAACCAAAGTTTCAGGTTGAGATTTAAAGAAAACCCTCATTACAGGAGAAAAAGAAAGTTTGCTTCATGCCAATGATAAAGTACCACCATAGCTTAGTTCTGTTTGTTTTCTATGAAGATGAGCAAAATTTAGACACCTCTTAAGGAAAGTGCGGGTGCTTTGGAGGGTGTTTAAACTCAGAGCTGTGATTTCTGGAAGCTGACGTCTCCAGCGGCAGGTACTAATGGAAGCCCACTGGCCCTCGGCTATCCGGCCATCCCACTGCTTGGAGAGCACCTTACACTGGGGGTGGCGCTCCTCATTCACGTCAGGGCCCAAGCGACGGAGCCCTCGTGTTCAACAGCAGCACACCTTCGCAATCAAGAACTACGGGGATGAGGTACTTTAACCAGATTCTTTAACCACACTGCCAACTCCCATTTTCTCTCTCTGCTTTGAAGCGTATTCTCTATGGAGCCTGAGGCTCCAGGGTTTTTTGAGTTCTAAATCTGGCAAACTGAACCAGACAGGAAAGTGAACAAACTCGCTTCCACAAGAATCACCTGAACTTCACTGCATTTTATTCTTTTTCAAGAATGTTCTATACTCTCTATACTTCCTTTGAGCTGTTTTACTGAGCAGCCAGATCCCAGGAAAGTCCTTCTCTGCTGGATTAAGGCCCAGACTGACACGGTGCTGCTCTCACCTGGCTGAATGAACCTTCTAGTGCACAAAACTCACCCTCTGTCTAGACCCTACTGGCTATTTTTCTCAGCTGCACTAACCCACCCATGTTCCGAGTGTCCATGGCAAGGGGCTGTCACCATTTCAAGAGAAAGACAGATTATAAAGGGTTTCAAGGTTGTAGAAGATTTCTAAGTGATTTGTGGCTTAAATATTGCTACAAAATGTTGGTCCAACCTGTAGGACATCTCAAATGCTTCCCCTGATTTTAACAAGGGCACATGTATTTGTAGAAGCAAGCTCACCAGTCACCTGGGGCCTCTGTGTCTTAGCCTCTAAGTTGCTGTACCAAGGGGAACTGCCAGCCTCTTGGCACTCTCCCAGGAGGAGCACCCCAAGACTCACATCGGTTCTCAGGCACAGGGAAAGAAGCAAAGCTGGGAACGTTTCATTTGAAAGCTAGGCAAATAATTCTCTTCTTTTCCCATTATGAAAATTCTACCACCAACTCCTCTACCAGTCCTGACATTAGCTGGTAATCTTTAGTTTTTATAAGGTAATTTTTATGAGTTTGTAAGTCATTGCTTCAGATACATTTCCTTTGACCAAGAGGAAGTGAGTGACAAGCAGAAACACAGCCCTGGCGCCTTCCTCGCTCATTGATACAGAGAGAACAGGCTATGAATGGTTGGGGGCTCTGCTGGGGCATCAAGAGCACCCAGCACCTTATGAAACTGTCTCGTTTGACGTGGAGTGGACAGAGGCAACTTGAAGGGAAAAAACATGATTCATCACAACAGGCCTAGTACCGCGAGCTCTTTGTCCTGCTGGGATCAGAATAAATGTGTTTTCGAGGTAGGGATGGCAACATTCACTTCCTGACACAAGGGAATGGTTCATGAAAGTGGGACCAGTTAGGGCGTGATTCTCATGGGAGGTTCTAATGCCCTAAAGTGATCAGGACAGATATTGAACTTTAGTGGTTATAGGCCAAAAAGAAGAGCTGTGTCAGCTTCTCTAAACACTTAAGGAAGGAATGGACTGCAAGACTTTCAAGTTCGTGAAAGAAATCTAGCTCATGGGGCCTTCTCACAATTCCATGCTCTGTTCAAACAGTCCAAAATGGGAACTAGAAGAAGGCCCTGCTACTCTGGAGTCTCACCGGGGTCAGTGACAAAAGCAGCCTTTAAAAATTCCTGTGTATCTAGAAAGAGTCTGGTCCAAATGCTGGCTGGGGGTAGGTCCTACTGAAGCTGAACAGACAACAGGGTTGCTCAGGTGATGGAGAGCCCCTACTGGCTCACGGCCTGCCAGGGAAACTCCCCTCTGATCTGCACCAGCACCTCCGACAGGCCATAGAGAAAGGGGACTCCGAATGCAAGCAGTTGGCACATGAAAAAGGAGTCCAAAGGGTTTTGGGTCACTTGATGCCCAATCGAAGAAATGTTGCTTTGGAGGTGCTGGCTCATCCCCTTGGCCTTGTGACAGAGGCAGAGAGAGTGACGCGCCACCCAGCCAAACAAGGAAGTGAGGCTACCTGGAGTTCTGTCAGCGGCGCTGGGGGCGGCGCTGGCCCGTCCATTTGTGTCTGCAGTGGGGCCATCCGGCAGCGGTCCTCTGGACTCCTAGGAAAGTCCAAAAGGAAAAGAACAGAGGTTGTGACTGAAGTACTCAAATCTCAGGAGGCAATGACACCTGACAGCCCATCTGCTGTTCTTACCAGTCAACTCAGCAGTTTTCCTCCCACAGTCAGTATTTCTTTATCAGATGAGGACAGTTCATGTGAACGTCCTTAGCAGTCACATCTAGAGCCTAGTGTACCTTTCCCCACAAATCCATCTGCAGTCAACAGAAGCCTCTCGAGGAAAGGTCAGCCTGCACACTGACAAGGTAACATCATGCAGTGAAGGGAGTTCCCCGTTGACCTGACAAAGTCAAGTGGAGGTCAGTGATTCCCATTAAAACACGCACACGCACGCACACACACACGCACGCACACACACACCACACACATGGTTCTTAGACAGGTAATCCACAGACAGTAACAAGCGTCACAGGAATTGGTAGGCAGGCAGGTTATTTAGAGTCAAGTTCATTCTCAGGGTGCATTTCTCTCTAAAGACATTTAAAGTGAGCAGAAAAGGAGAGTGGGGTTTTCCATAATCTCCCAAATCCGATTCAGGCAGTGGGTGGAATAGTTTCTCAGTGAAACACATGAGATAATGCTTGAAAAGTTGGTTCCCTCCCCGGATGGGACTGCGCCCTTCCCACTCACAGGAGAGGCAATTCACTGGGCCCTACTGGCCAGGCTCTAATGGGTCTCCCACTGAATGGCACTTACAGCTTCTCCCCCACTTATAGATCAATTTCCATTACCTTTCCAGACAGAGGAGCCACTGCTGGTCTCTTCCTCTGGGCAGAGCCGGAGAGTCGGTAACAGTAGTGTGGTTTGCAGTAGAATTTACCTGAAGGCAGCAAGAGGCAGGTGTGAGCAAGATTCTGTAATTCTCAACTTGCGTCCCTGGCCTGAGCAGGTGCCTTCCCATTCAGCACCTCTAGCCACAGGGCACCATCACACTGCGCCTGGCTGCCCCAGGCCTGGGTTCCCTGTCCGGGGAGGCCAGGCCTTCCCTATAAACTTTGATTCCATCCTCCTATTTCCTTTGCCCAAAGGGGTGGGGAGGTGGGGTTCCTTTGGTATGTAAGGGCCATTGAGCCATCATCCAATCCGTGACCAGAGCAAAGATGTGAGGCTTGCGTGGCAGGGCCAGCAAACAAAGTGGCAGTGTCTGCAGAACAAAGATGTGGTCACATGAAAAGCTGGGAGTAGCATTTCTGGGGAAACTAAGAATGAATACAAGTGTGGGGTGTAGGCGTGAAGGCTGCAGAGGATGGGGTGGCCCTAAGCATTAACTCTGACGGGAACCCCACTGCCCAGCCCGATGCTGCTTCCTCTCCCCAGCCATGAACAAGTCAGCACTGGTCCAACAGAGGCTTACGTCTCTGGAGCGGGTGGAGCGGGGTTACGATCTGCAGTTAAAAACAACACTAAACCAAACCAAAATATTCTGCAACGGACTATGAATAGAATAAAATAGACTAAAAAGCATTAGAGTGTGCTAAGGCATAGTCAGAGTTAAGTATTGTTTCTAAAACTTTCACCTGTGTCTACATGTGTTTCCTGGGTCCTAATGTAACCCGAATTTCCTACTGGGATGTGGTCAAACGTGTGCAAAACACCGATCTTGGCTTTCACTGTGACACTGTCGCTCGCAAAGGGTCATTTTCCCCAACTCTTTCTTCACTCCCACTTCAAGAGCCAGGACTTCTGACAACCAAACACTGTGTGACAGAAATCGCTGCAACAAGAGTTAATCCTCTTCCATTCACCTGACTTGTTGACAGTACGCCTCTGACAAATGAACTTTTTCAAAGCTGAAATATGACCTAATCAGAAAAGCAGGAAAGACCAATGCAGCTAAGAATCGGTTTTTTTTTTTTTTTTTTTTTTAGACAAAATTTATAAATCTTTAGCTCAACTAACTCAAAAATGAGAAGACTTAAATAGCAGAAATAAAAGAAGCAATTACAACTGGCATCACAGAAATACAAAAATAAAGAAACTACTATGAACATAAATATAGTTGAGTTTTGAAAACCAGGTTTGAATTATACTTGACTTCACTTATATTTCCAAATTCTTGTAAACAGACAACATAAACTTAAGGTATCGATAAATACAGCTTAGTACTATAAATCTACTTTCTCTTCATAGTCTAATTTATTGTAAGAACACAGTACAGAATGCATATAACATTAAAATGTGCTGTTGACTATGTTACTGGTAAGGCTTCCCATCAATAGCAGGCTATGAGTAGTTAAGTGTTTGGGGGAATTAAAATTTGTACGTGGGCACGCCCTGGAGGAGCCATTAGGTCAACCTCCTCCTCCAGAGGAGCAAAGTCCACTTTTTTATTTCAAAAATTCCACCCACAAGAATGAGAAAGAAAATGTCCTTATTAACTGGCTTAATGTACATCCCAAGGACTTCCCAGGGTCCAGGGAGAACAACCAATGTGAACAACTAAATGAAAAATAGAAATAAAAGTGCTTCCTCCTCCTCTCTTTCTGTTTGCCTGCCTATTTGTCTTCATTCCTACCCTCACCTTTCATTAAAAAAACAAAAAGATTTGTTTCTTCCTCCCAAAAGCCCCCTCAAAGAACAAACTGAATAATCTAGAAGAGATGGATAAATTCTTAGAAACATGCAATACACCAAGAGAGAATGATGAAGAAACAGATCTAGACAGACCCATACTGAGTAAAGAGATTAAATCAGTAATCACAAACCTCCTCAAACAGAAAAGTCCTGAACCAGATGGCTTCATTGGTAAATTCTACCAAACGATTAAATAAAATTAACAATTCTTCTCAAACTCTTCCAAAAAACTCAAAGGAAGGGAGCACTTTAAAACTCATTGAATGAGACCAGTGTTATCCTGACACCAAAGTCAGATAAGGACACTACAAGAAAAGAAAGTTACAGAACAATACTCCAAAGAGTATAGATGCAGAAATTCTTAACGAAATATTAGCAAACCATATTTAACATTTAAAAAGATTATTCACCATGATCAAGTGGGATTTATCCCTGGGATGCAAGTATGGTTCAATATATTCAAATCAATAAATGCAATACACTACACATTAACAGAATGAAAGACAGTAATCACATGATGAATGGCACGCTCTGGTGGAGTAGTGGTCCATATGCCGCCTCTGGCTGAGCATAGTCCACATACATCCCAAGGACCTGAGTTCATGCCCTGGAGTCGAGGGGAAAACCAAGATGAACAAGTAAATAAAATAAATAAAAATGCTTCCTCTTCTCTCTTCCTGCCTGCCTGCACTTTTTCTTGGAAAAAAAAAAAAAAAATCATATGACCATCCTAATAGATAAAGAGCATGTGACATTCTTCGATGATAAAAATGCTTGACAAATTGGTATCAAGGGAACATACCTCAACATAAGAAAGGCCATATATGACAAACCCATGAACAATATCATTCTCAGTGGTCAAAGATTGAAAGCTTTTCCTCTAAGATCAGGAACAAGACAAAGATGCCCATTTTTATTACTTCTACTCAGCACAGTACTGAAAATTCTAACCAGGGCCAGCAATCAAGAAAAAGAAAAGGCATCCAATGAGGAAAGGAAGAGGTAAAACTGCCTTTGCTTGCAGGTAATATGATTTTATATATAAAAATTCCTGGGTCTGCCCTGGTGGCCTAGCAGTCTAGTTCACCTCAGACCAGTACCATATACATCCCAAGGTCCAGGGTTCAAGACCTGGGGCCAGGATGAACAACAAGTATGAACAATTAAATGGAAAAAATAAATAAAGCTCTTCCCTCCTCTTCTCCCTGTTTGCCTACTCACATTCCTTCCTACCTGTACCTTTCCTTTAAAAAAAAAAAAAAGAATCCTAAGACTACACCAAAAAATAACAGAATTGTTCAAAAGATTCAATAAAGTTTCAGAATACAAAAATCAACATACAGAAAACAGTTGCACTTCTACACACTAACAACAAAACATTGAAAAAGAAAAGAATTCCATTAATAAGAATATAAAAAACAAATAATTAGAAATAAATTTAAATAGGTGAAAGCTCTGTATACTAAAAACTCTAAGACTGGGGCACACCCTTGTGGTTCAGGTGACGAAGATGCTGGCCTGTCGCCCACGTAAAGTCTGGGGACCTAGGGCCAGGATGAAAAACCAAAAGAAAGAAAGAAAGAAAGAAAGAAACTTTTCTTCCTTTGAAGAAAAAAAGGATCTTGGTGCTAACTTGTCTTCAAGTTGAATTGCCAAAAGTACAAAAGGTACCAAAAAATTTATTAAAAAAATCCAAAATCTATAAGATTGGAAGAAACTAAAGATACAGACAAATGGAGAAATAACCATGTTCATGAATTAAAATATTATCAAAATTTCCATATTATCCAAAGTCATTTATAGAGTCAATTCAACCTCTTATCAAAATTCCAATGGCATTTTTCACAAAAATAGAAAAATCAATCCAAAAATTGGTATGAAGTCACAAAAAACCCCAAATTGTCAAAGCAATCCTTATAAATATCTTTAAACTCCCTATAAAGAAAGCTGGAGACATCAATTTCTGATTTCAAACTATACTACAAATCTATGGCAATCAGTACCATACTTGGTACCGACATATAAACAGACATATAGTTCTAAGAGCCCAGAAATAAACCCTCACATATGTGGTCAACTCTAATTGTGGGGAGGGGAATAGCAAAAAGGGGTGGGAGGCAGGACTACAAGTCAAAGGAAATAAAGTGACATTCTTTCTTTTCTCCCTTTCACTGAGTGATTTGATTCTTTTTTTCTTCAAAGAAAAACTTCCATTATTCTTTTGCCTCCACCCCCCCATCATAATGCTGAAAAATAGTTTAGAAAAGTTAAATTTATGAACTTTCATACTTTCAAGTAATATTCGTATTATGTTTTCCGAGGCAGAATTCCCCACAGGTGCGGGTACTAACAGAATCAGAGGCACTGCCTGCATCCACTGTGAGAACATGTCAGATAAAGGATGTGCAATCTCACTGACTGCTTCCCTACAGGGGAGTCGAGTCATGGGTTATTGTTTTCAGCTTACTCTCCTTTTATAATCTGTAACAAATGATCCCACTTTTGTGAATTTTAGCCAAGGTAAAATATAATTAGGACAAAACAAAATGTGTAAATACTTGGATCACATACTACTTTTTTGTATCTCATCTTTAGGGAATACTCCTCCTGCCTCCATGTCATGAGGATGGGACTATCACCTACGTGATCTTATATCACCTACCACATGGATGAGTGTATAACACAAACTGCTCAAAGTACAGCCCAGCCCAGGATATTATGCTCTAGGAACAGCCATGTGGAGAGTCAGGCTAACTAAAGTCACTCTAGAAAATTGTTATGGATGGTAGAAAGAAGGTCAACCCTGCTCTGAGACTGCTATCTGGAAGGAAGATGGAAATTTAATGTTTACATTTTAATCTGACTTGGATTTCTATTACTTGTAACCAAGAGTCTTGTTTATTCTAGTATCAGAAACTTACTATTATAATTACTTTTATTCCTTTCTTCTATCTTTCTCCTGCATTAATTGGCTTTTTGTACAAGGGAGAATCCTTGACTTCAAAATACATCTCAACAGGTAACCTACTAGGGAATCCTCAATGAACTCTGTATGGTATCCTAATTTAATAAAGAAAAGTGTTTGAAGTTTTAGAAACAAGTCCCACAAACTTAACCAAAAGGTAATTTTCTAGAAAATGCCAAAACTAGTTTTCACTAGGAAGATGGAAAGAACAGGAAACACTGAAGTCAGATCTCAGTTGAAATACTGTTTCAACCACTCAATAGCTGTATGAACCATTAGGCTTCTTGAAACATGCTTCTTCATGCAGAATGTGAAGACAATACTCATCTCAGAGGCTGAGATAATGAAATACACACACCATGTGCTGTAGATGCTCAATTTATGCATCTCCTCTTACCTCCTCTCAAACTCCACTGGATGGTGCTTTTTCTTAAGATTAATAAGAAAAAGAGATAATTTTCATTTAGCATTTACTATGTGCCAGATACTACTGTAACTGTTTTACCTCTGTTGACTTATTTAATTATCAGAACAACCCAATGAGAAGGGCTACCCTCCATTTTTCTCAAGCTGAGGCACAGAAAGGATAAGCAACCCACCCAAAGTGTCCCACACTCAGTAACTGTCAGAGGCAGGAAGTCTCGAAGCCTGGCTCCAGGATCCTTACTTCTAACCACTCTCTATGATGCCCGTCTCAATTAGGAAAGAGTTATGCTAAAGCTGAAAACTGTAACTTAATGGGTGATTCAGTCAAGTCGCTGATGGCTGTTTGAATAAATTAAGGAATCTTGATAGATAAATATAGGAGTGGCTGGAGGCAAGAAAACAGATGGGTAAAGGGCAAGGCAAACTGGGGCATTTATTCACTCATTCAACAACCTTCCGAATGTCACTGTACGACAGGCACTAATCTCAACACTGAGAATATTACAGTCAAGATAGTTCCTGCTGGGATGGAGCAGGTGATACACGAATGAGTAACCGATAGTGGTGAGCACCGCAGATCAGAAGGTCTATGACTGCTCCTCTCAGGAGGGGATTTGTAAGTGCAGATGTGATGATATGTCCAGCCTGTGAAGAGCAGGGGAAGGGCATCCCAGGTGAGGAGAGAGATAATGCAAAGTGCTAATGTAGCAAGGCCCAGTCATGTTTGTGGAATGGAAAAGAGAGGCCCAGGGTAGACACGCGCAGCTTTCAGCCTGGGAAAAGACTGAGATTCTTAGTGCTGCAGAGGGAGGTAAAGCTGCAAAGCAAGAGAAAGTGGGGACCTCATTTACATCTTTCTAAGATCCCTGAAGCTGCTCTGTGGAAGCAGACTGCAGGGGCTGGAAGGCCAGCAGTCCAGGTGGAAATGAGAAGCCAGTCAGGGTGGTCCCGGCATGAATGAGAGCAGGTTGCTGGTCCAGGCTGGTCATGCTGAGGGCATTCCTGCAGCAACCTCCTTAGTAGGTGGCTTGTTCTTGCTCTTCAGGATGACAGAAACATACTTGGCATACTGTCTGATTTAGTCCTTAAGAGATGGCAACAGTCAAAATTAAGATAGTGTTTGCAAAGAGAAAGAGCTGCTTAGTTTTAGGGCAGACTACATCCTTTCAAAAGAGCAGAGGGAAGAATAGACAGGGGTAGGGTAAAACATGGATATGTCTTAGAAGCAGAATTCTTAATTTATCAGTGGATCTGGAGTCACTGATACCAGAATATCTGACCTGAAAACGATTTCAGAGGTCATTTTGTGCAAGCTGGCACCTACTAGTTGTGTGAAATTGGATGAGCAAATTAAAATTCCTGAGTTTGGTTTCCTGATTTATAAAATTATAATATATAAAAATATAAAAATTATAATGATTTATAAAAATATAATATAAAATTTATAACACTAGCCACCTCATGGGATTGTTGTGAGGACCAAATGGCACATGTGTAATGGACCCCACTCAGTGCTGGGGCTATTTCCTTTCTCCTGAGTGACAACTTCGCCTGCCTCTTTTCTTATCTGAGGCTCTTCAGTTAATTTTTTAATGTCTAGCAACTTGGTTGAAGAACAGGGTGAAACTTCAGGACCCACAGAACTCCATTCTTCTCTTTAGCCCCTGTCAGATGGGAGAGACCTCTGAAGAGGGGCTGAGCTGATGAAACATTCATCTGGGTTAAAAAATGGAGAGCCAGTGTAGACTCATTACCCTCCCTGCCCAGGGTCAAGAATTCAGTTGAATCTGCTGCTAACTGTCCCCTAACTTGCTGCACTCCTGCCACATCAAGCAGGCTGGCTCTGTCTTCTCCCAGCATCATGGTCATGGTCATCCATGCACCTGCCATCTTCTTCTCTGGTGAGTCATCTCTTCCCTCTACGCAGCGATCTCATGCTTCTTGCTCACAGTGCAGTCTCTGGCCAGTTAGGCCATTCCCAACAGCTGCTGATTCTTCCTCCTCTGAACTTCTCTAAAGGGGTAATCTGTACAGTGTAACGGGGCCTGACCTTCACATTCTTACGTGTGCTGTTGCAGCATGTGCACCAGCCTTGTCATTCCGATCAACATAAGCTCCTCGAGGTCCACTTTACACTTCTGGATCCTCAAGCAAATGTGGCAGAGGTGAGTGTACAATCAATAGGTAAAAAACACTGGTGCACCAAATGGCTGGCTTCTAAGGGGTCTTCATTCCAGATTTTATAGTAAAAGGTTAACTAAAATGACCTAGGCATTAAAAGACAGGTGAAAGACTCCACTCACTGAGTGGGCTCCTTCTGCCAACCCCTATCCTTAGAGATCAAAGGTGTGTCCTACGAGCAGGTGTGTGGGAACAGTGGAACAGAAAACGTGATGCCTAGCAATATACCTTCCTTATCTACACAAAGGTCTTAAGTCTTCCTCTTCCCGTTATGCCTTTTACTAATGTAACAAGAGGCCCAGGTGCCATAATAGTAAGAGTTGGTTTTTCCTCAGCCACTTTTACTCCTTTCTTGCTACTACTGATGGAGCTGCCTGTTAATTCACTATTAGGAGAACCTGGATGACTGCAATTATTCTGTCCTACTGCGTGGGGTCCTGCTCCTGAATATCACCTCACAGTCGCCTCACGTTGAGAAGTTGTCTAGAAGCTGTCATAGACTTAATGCTGCCCCTATGGGAAATGCCTCACCTCTCCTCTGAATTTAGGTCTTTTCATTGCTTTTGAATCAGCGAGTCTGCCTCTCATGGAGGTCTTATAAAATCCCATGGGAGTGGGTGTAGGACTCATCCATGTCTTTGGTGACCTTTCTTAATCAACTTTAAAGAGGCTCTAGGTGGCAGGCATAGTAGCTGCTTGCATTTCTCTATCAGAATCTGTTGCCTGTTAGTACAGCAAGTGGCTGTGAGGCCAGGAAAATGATTTAGATAAATGCATGCCATTCTCATTACCATCATCACTAAACAGTGTTCTGACACAGCCTTGTGGTTTGGGGAAATAGTTATATAAGAAAGGGGCTTACAGAAAAACCAATGAATAGAGAAAAGTGGATGGGAAAGGTGAGGAGAAACAGAACGAAAAAAATGTATATATATAGGAACCCCTGGTGGAGCAGCAGTTGGGTCAATCGTTGCAGAAGGAGCAAGCTATATACCCCTGGGTTCAAGTTGCGGGCCCGGGAGGGGAGTTGGGGGGCGGGGAGCAATCAGTGTAAACTAAATAAAACTAATAAAAAAGTGCTCAGATTCTCAGCATGGCCTGAGGCCTAGGTCAGACAGACTCACCGTCCTCGATGTCATAGGCGTAGGCCGAGAGGCGCAGGGTGGTGGCGCAGTACTCGCATTTGAAGCAACTCCGGTGGAAGAACTTGCCTTCTGCACTCAGCCTCTCCATGACGTAGACCCGCTTCTGGCAAAAATAGCAGGTGTCGCTGCCTCCCAGGTTCTGTGGGAACTCCTTCTTGATGGAACCCTGTGAGGGTGGGAGCACATCAGGACTGCTCTTCTCAAGCTCGCCTCCAGGAGGCACACCGTCCTCTCTGTAAGTGGAGCTGACTCCCCTGGCCCCACCGCCCCCAGTGACTCTGTTTTGAGACAAAGAAGACCCCAATGAGCACAACAGCAGCACTGCTGCGACCGTCCACGGGCCCCACACAGCATGGGCCCGGTGTGTTCTGAATTCAATGATAACAGTCAAGAGGAAACCTGAATCCACTTTACAGAGTTTCATAACAATCAAAGCAAATTATTTGGACAGAATTCTGTTTTGAGCACAGCATAAAAATACACATGTATTGTTTACAGGGTTCTACGGAGACCAGAAGGATCATTTTTAGCGATACTAAGTATATTTTCCACAATATTCTAAACAACTGTTGCAGTCTTAAAAATTTTTGGTTATCAAAACCAACCTCAAACACAAGTCACCACATGCACATATTGGCGACAGATGTCACTAAGTTGCTTGCAGCAGACCAGTTTGTTTACCAAAGCTGTGTTATATCTAGACAGACAGTGCCCTTAGTACGTCTCTTACCAGTTCCTTCTTGTCTAGAAGGGTTTTGGGCTGTTCTTTCCTTTGAAGCTGATTGGCTATCTGCTCAGCCAATGAGCTCACTCCGCCTGTGTACATCTTTATATACTTCTATTGGTTGGAGATTATAAAATGATCAGAATGAAGGAAAACGAGAAGGAAAAAATAAATACATTAAGAAGACAGGAAAAATAAAAAACCTAGGAAGATATCAAATGGCTACAAGGTGCAGCAGCAAACCATGCCAACACAGTGCCCACAAGCAAGAAACTTGGTGGTAAGAACGGTGCCAGTGTCCACACACAGGATTCAGCATTGGGAGGCGTAACGGCTGCAAGAAAATTCGAGTCAGTAAGAGAGGACTACACTTTCATGTCGTTCGGGACAGACGGCTATGGAGGATGGGGAGGTGGGGACACAGGATGGATGCAGATACAAAGAGAGTTAAGAAGGGTCCATATTCTAGTGACTTGAATTCCATCTCAAGAATTCAAGAGGAACAACTCCCATCCAAACAGAGGATGCCCAGATTGACTGTGTCTCAAAGGTCTGATTGGGGAGCTACTCATTAGAAAGAAACCAAATCCACTCTTGCAGGAAGACTCTACTTGGGCAACAGATGCCCAGAGCCTGGCATTACCTGCGATGATCTCCTTCTTCCTTACTACTTCCCCCAGATCCCTTGTTGTATGCATCCGACATTCCCAAGTTATACCTGGAAGAAATCTTCTCAAGCTCTCCTCCTGTTTGATGTTTCTACATTTCTGGCCAGGCTCTGAGGTCACCACTGGGTTGGGCATCTTAAACACAGTTGCAGGAGGCTAACACCCGCAGCCTTGCAGACAAGTTTGCTCAATTAGTCTTGGGAAATTAGAGCATGTTTCTAGTCCAGAGGGCATTCCTTCTATAGGTTGAAAAAGGATGAGAGAAGAAAATCCAACCAACGCAATCCTCTTTCTAGCAATGTTGAAGAAACAACGGGAGAATAAGTACTAAATTTCAGTGGTAAGCCTTCCTGCTAGGCAGTCCAGTTTTGAGTCTGTCTGGATGGCAGTCCTTGGAGGCTCCATGTCCAGGCCACCCTTCCAGGTGCAAATGGCCATGACACCTGATGTCTGTGACTCCCTTCATGAACCATGCTAAGTTAGGGAGCTCCCTGCCAAGTCTGAGGAACTCTTAATTTTGACTGAGAAACACCTGCAACAGTTGTCTAGGGGTGCCACAGCCTGTTAGGAGGTGGTGTGAATGCACAAACACTGCAGAGCCATGTATACAGAATCCTGGGCCTGAGTGGGGTCAGCCCTGGGCCTGGCAGGGGCCAACCAGAGAACTGCTTTAGGGAGATACTATGTGACTACAAGAACGACGAAAGCAGAAGCAAGAAAACAATTCTTGAAGGTTCAGCTGGAACTGAGGATTCAATGATATTTTCCCGACTTAGGGAAATAAGGAGATTTCCAAGGACTGGGGCCATTTGCTCATTAACTAGACAGCTTATGTCCATTAGTGGTTGAGAAAACAAGTGTCTCTTAGATCCAAACCTTCTTTAGATTAGAGACATTAGAAAAACCGGGAATAGGCAGACACCAGGCAGAACTGTTAATAGCTGAAAACTGCACTGCTTTCATTCTGCAGCAGACAAGTGAGAGCGTGGACCAGATGCCAAATATGAGGCTGGGACCCTGAGCAAGCCCCGCATCCTCAATGCATAGCCAGGACTTTTCTCTCCCACTAGAAACCGGCACCTCAGCCCCGGGCTGCCAGTGTGCAGAGGTGCTTGTCACATTCAGTCCTCAGCATGTGATGATATGGACAAGCATTCCCCCAAGAGAGCTGGAGACACCAGGTCTATTTGTTTGTGGTCTGAAGAGCAGATGGTTCCCGTCTCTCCACTCGTAAGAACTAGTGGAAACGTAGTCACTGCTGGATCTACACTATCGCACACCACGCGTGCGTGGGCTTGCACACACAGTGCACAGTCTGCTTAGTAGCAGACTCAAGAACAGGAAACAAACAGAAAGGGCAAAAGGACAATTTCTCTGTAAACGACTCTAGAACTGGATCAGTTCCACTGTAGGAAACAGCAGGGTTCATTTCTTAAATGATTACAATTCAGAAGGTACCCAGAACAATGCATAGTCACCATCCCATTTAGGAGATTTAATTACACTGTGGTTCATACTTTGAAACACATTCATATGGAGACATCTGGAGTTAAAAGAGCTGATAGCTGAGAAATGTTTTATCGTTAATTGAGAAAGTTGAAATATAACAAAAGGGGGTTTACTTTGACCGAATGTGACACAATGAAAGCTAGCAGCCTTTTAAACTTAGGTTACCTACAGACCTCACTGCAAAACAGAGACAGAACACACATACACACACACTCCTACAGAAGACAGGTCAAAGTTAAGAGATCTGCAACCTCGCTTGGGGCAGATGGCATTCACTGGTGGAGGTGAAGTGAGTGGAGGCTAAGAGGAAACACAGCTTTGCCAAGTCCCAGGCCGTGCTACCTGTCGGAGGGAGTCAGAAGAGGGAGAGGCGGGGCGGACGGAAGAGCGGAGACTAACAGAATGTTCCCACTGGTCGACAAAGAATCGACGAGAAGGTTCAGGCTCTGGCTATAAAATAAAAGATGGAGAAAAACAATCAAGGGAAACGTTAAATAAAAAGTTATACTCTGATCCAAACATAAGGAATGTGACAGCTGTAGACCCTTTTACTTTAGACCTTTACCTAAGTAACAAGTGTAATAAAGAAATTAAGCTTTCCATGTTATGCTTAGCTCGCCCTTCCCTCGTGCGCAGTGACGCTTGCTGGGGGATGTGTCACTGTAGCGTGAGCGGCCTCTGAGAGCCTTCATCTTTGCTTGCTTGGTGCTCAGAGTGCATCCACCACGAGGGGACAGCGCTGCCATCCAGGAGACATGCTCTGTGTCTGCAGAGCCCCTCAGTGGCCTGCACTGGGATTTCTTGTTGGCAAAGGCAAAATCTGAGATTACAGTGTCACTCCGCAGCCTTACAAATAGCAGACAACAGTCAGCCAATCTTGAGTGAGGCCCACCTCTGCTACGTAAAGGCAAGCAGTGTGCCTCTCCTTCTGCTAATGCTCAGAGAAGCACTGCAGCCAAGGAGCCAGCAAATCCAGCAGTGATCACCAGAGAATGCAGGCCCCCGAGTCCTCTGCAGCCTACATGCACGCGGGGCAAATGCAGGCCTAGCTGTCCTCAGTGGGGGATCCCATGGCCAGAGACTCTTGGTGTCCAGAGAGGGAGAGGTTGGCTGCGAGCTTTGGGAAGCATAACGGAAGCAATAACTGCTTCGTTCCCTATCAAGTACAAGGGAAACATTTGAAGGGTGGGGAGGCAGAGGTAGCATATGGTAACGAGAGGCCCTCTGCCCCTCCAGCTCCAAGCTGATGCATGCACCCCAACTGCAGCCCACACTAACTTCAGAGCTTGAAGGGACACAGATGGAGTGTTACCAGCCTCTGCTCTAGAATTCACCCAGCTCAGTGGCCCTTGGCTCAGCACTTGGGGCAGGCCTGAGGGAGCACAGAGAGGTCTCTGTGGAAGGGTCTCAACCACCAGAAAGAAGAGTGAAGATTGCTCCCCTTGCCCGCTTGGGCAGAGCAGTCAAAGCTACACATGAATGTGGGGCAGGATAATGGAGCAGTGGAGAGAAAGTCCTGGAAAAGAACACAAATAGAAACCCCTGAAAATGTTGAGACAGGTGCCACACAGACGCCTGCTTCAAACTTGGGAAGAGGGCGCAGGAGGCGGCATGATGACTAGCTTCCAAATGGAGCCCAGAAGTAACGGATTTACTATTTAGCCATAGATGCATTTCTGAGAGCAAAGCAGGGGAGCTGAGAACAAAATAAGATGCTCTTGTAAAAAGAGCAACTAGAGAAGATTCTTCCCTCGAGCTGCAGAGCTAGTCATGCAGGGGCTGTCTTTCAGGGTAACTATAAAACAATACAAGTTTCATAAAATAAGCAGAGGCTTCTTTAAATGGGCATCTCTGCTAGTCATCAAATTACAGGCTGGCCAGGTACAAGCAGTAATTTCTCCCTCAGTTTTTAAGAAAAGACTGACTGAAGCTTTGCACTATGCGCATATCTTATCATCACCTTCATCCCCTACATTCTCTTCATACTTGTAAAATTCCCACATGCATAAGAGCTTTGGCTCTGCATATTTCTATCTCAAGATCCTTGCAGTTAAGAATCTAAAAAAACTGAGCAAATGCTGCCTCTCTCCCCTGCTATACCTGATAGTCACATTCTATTCCACCGTGGGCAGCTATTTGGCAGGAGCAGCATGGTCTTGGAATGGGGAAGGTGGACAGAACAGGGAGGTCACCGAGCCCTTTTACAGCAACACAAATACTCAGGATTCGCATCTCCCTGAATGTGGTGGAAGAATGGTCTACTGTAAGTACTATTTGCATGGGTCAACACTGTCAGCAAAAATAAATTCTGGCTCTTGGCTGGGTGCAAGAGAGTGCAAAAAGCAAGGGGAGAGGGAACTGTCCCCACCTCCCCTCTGCCCCCCACGCAGCGTGCCCCATCTGTTTGGCTATTAGCATCCCATGCTGCAGTTCATGCTCTTTTACCCTCTCATGGTGGGGACTCTGCTTGCCACGGCTGCCGGCACCAAGGTCCCTGCATGTCTGTTGGCAATAAAATAGAAACTTAAGCTCCATCCAAATGCTCTATTTGGACCTACTAAAAGACAATGCCAGAAGGTCGGCGTTCATTAGACATATATCCCTGCCCGCTACTGACCTCCGCCCCCAAGTAACCATAACCCATCCAGAGCAAATCCCATGACCCAAACAATGTTTCACAGGCCATTCTGCCCACCTGAACTCCAATGAGCTCAGCTACAGAGACAAACACAAAGGTTAGTGCAAAGGTGGAACAAACCTAGTTTCACACAGTGGCACACGATCAGAAGCATTAAGTGGAAGGTTTCAGAGGAGAGGCAGGTTAGAAGGAAGTGGCTTTCCACAACAGGCATTACAAAGGAAAGGTGGGGAGATGGAAACTGGCTGGAATCAATGATTGTTACAACAGGTCCAAAGGAAACTCCAGGGTAGGGAGTGGCCTCTGAATAGGACATGGGACCAAAGCATAATTTAATAAGGGGACACCTGGACAAAGACTGGAAGTGTTTTCAGGAAATAGATGGGATTATGTACATGAGAGGGGTGGGAATCAGTATGATGGGTACAAGCTGCCTAAGCTGACTGAGGAAAGACAAATTCGGAGATCAACTGTGGGACAGGGCAGGCCCCTCTCACCACTTTGCATAACTGAGGACTCACTGATTGCCCTTCTACCGGCAGAAAAACTGCAGCCCATGAAATCTCTCGTTAGGAAGAATGAGGCAAGAGCTTGGGCTCAGAGTCACGCCACCAGGATTCAATTTACTGTGCAACCTCGTACAAATTACTGAAGAATTACCTACAATATGCCTCAGTCGCCTCATCTGTAAAATGATGATTTTAATACTTGCCACATAGTATTTTGAGAGAATTGATTGTGGTAACTCAGGAAAAGAACTTAGAATACTGCTTCAGCCGTAGTTAATATGCCTAAGTGTTAGCTCTTATGCTGAAAGAAGGTATAGGTTGGTGACTAAATCAACAATGCTTTGGTTCTTGGACCCAGGGACACAAGGTGGACAGTTAGAAACCGGACACATTACCTGGGGTCGGTCACCTTTTAAAAGGACATCTTAGTTGAGAAGATGATTTTCCACAGATCTTGCCTTTATTAGTAGTATTTTATTTGATAGGGATATACCACAAAAATCAACAAAATCATTCTACAACTATACAAAATTTAAATGTGGACACAAATGTACACTTATTGTCCTCATGAACCAAGCCCTGGTCAGCTCGCCTCCGCAGCACTTCTCAGGTGATGTGCCTGGACTGTGAGTGGGGTGACTGGGAAGGGCAGGTGTTTGCTGGAACGAGTTGGATAAGTGAGGGGCAGGACTGTACAAATCAGAAGGAACCAAGTTCACATAGCGAAGTCCTATAAAAAGCTTCTAAATGTTCGTTTTAACTGTATCTCCTAGGGCAGCAGGAGAAAAAAGGCTGCTTTAAGTGGAGTTAGCTGAAAGTGTCTTGCTCCCTAGGGCTTTTCGACCTTGGGTCTGTGACAAATACAGTTTAAATTTTAGCCTGTATTCTCGTGAGGAACTGTATGAACCATGGACAGTTGGAATGTACTACATACAATCCATCCTGAGGCCCAACCAGGGACGGCCTGTTTGCAGCAATAGAGGCTGCTTCTGCTACAAATGGTCTCACTGGTTTTCAATGGCTATCGCTGAGCAAAGGGAAATACTGATTTGGTCTCTACACAAACAGCAGGAGGACACAGACATGGACAACAGAGCATGCACAGAAGATCACCTGCTGGCTGCCGCACGCCCGACAGGGAGGTGGAGTAGGGGGAGGAGAGAGTGTGATCACTTTTTTGGGGCAGGTCCGAGAATGCTCCTTTTCCCGTCGCTTTTACACCAACAGACACAAACAGAGAGAACACTGGTGAAACAGCGACCAGGTGAGGGCTGGCACTGGCCAGTCTGAAGGGCATTTGCCAAAAGCATCCTCGAGGCATCCTTCCTTGCCCCTCCATCCTCAACCAACCACCGAACAGACAGAGAGGGCAGCTCGGTGCCCTCCGTGACGGCTGGACTATCGATCAACGCCGGTCTCGCCCGTGTGGGGTGCAGACCACACAGGTGAGCTCTGCAGCTGGACTCGCAGTGCAGCACGTTCTAAATGCTGGGGACCGGGGACATGTTCTTCTTGGGAAGGTGGAGACAGAAGGAAGAGGCTTGGTTGTAAACAGAGTGAAAGGACACTCAGCCCACACTCGCGAGGAGAACAGGAGACAACTGCAGGCTGAGTCACCCCCACACCCAACAACAGCAGAGCAGCGTCTCCCTCAGCACCACCTGTGACAGCATCTTGCTTCCCTTTTCTCAGTTCCCTCCATACCCAAAAGGCTCTGGAAAATTACCAGGGAAATGCAAGTAGGGGGGACAAGATGCAAGAATTCAATGTCTTTCACTGACTGAACACCATGCACGTGTCCATGGATTATGTCCACATATGACCCCTTCTCCTTTGTCTTCCTTTCCTGTGTGTGAGACTCTGATTCAGAGGATTCTGCAGTGCCTCACATGTTTCTAGGCCAGAGGACTCCTCAATTTCCCCATGCAGGGCGGCTCACAGGGCAAGTCTGGGAGGAGAAAAGTCTGTGGAGGCTGAGAGCCAGGGGAAGCAGTGTCCCTGTTTGTTCAACCTCCCATGAAAACTGCTTCCAAACCATGGCTGATTAATGTGCAGTTTGCCTGCAGGATGCATTTCTGAAATCAAAAGGCAAAAGGGTGGGGAAGGGAAGAGCCAAAGTATTTACACAGGAAGTTACAGAGAGAAGTCACTGGCAGACAGACTTGTTACTCATTTCCCCTCGTCCATGCTATGACCTAAGTTGAAACTGGTCCCTGCGCCAACTCAGCCCTCCTGATGCTTTCCACACCTTCCTGCTCCAGTACAAACCATTCAAGAGATGCATCAAGTGAGTCATGATGCGAGGTTGGCAATCAGCGCCGCGTTCCTAAAGGGAGACAAAGGGTTGCAGGCAGGCAGCGGCAGCAGAGGGCCCAGTTTACCACAGGTGTCCCTTGGCCACAGGTGTCTGTAGCATCTGGCCTTGCACACTGAATGTTCTAGCTTTCAAGAGATACATTTTCAGGGCCAAGACTTGTGAAACCATCCCTGACTTAGTACTAGAAAATGTCTTACATGAATCATGAATGCAGCCCTTTCACATGGATAGAGAAATTGTGAGTTGCTGTTCTTCCATCTTGGTATCCAAGTAAATATAGATTCCCAGTTCTGTATAACAGGATAGATCGAGCAGTGTTTTCATTGCTCATGGGCTCCTACTTACCAAATCTCACTTATCTACTCATTGCTCTTTATAATCTCTGGTGCCCATCCCACAGAACCCAGGCTGACTTTTAACGGCCCTCTTTGCTGTCCATCCAGCCTACTTATATTCCACTTCATTGACTGTGACCATAAATTACTCAGACATCAAACTAGCTGTACATTTCAATGCCGCACTCCCGTAAGGCTAATGGCTGCCAGATGCCTTTTGAGGAGGAGAAACACAAGCGAGCCCACAAACACCAAGCTCCTTCCCGCTTCAGTACAGCTCGATCTGGAGACGGCTGCAGTGCTGCTTCACCAAGACAGAGGCCGAGGCTTAGTTAGGCTCCTGGGCTCACGCTTTCTGCCCCTGGGCTTCCCAGAAAGCCCACCTGAAGTTGCTCCAGGTCTGTGCCATTTAAAGTCACCTTGGCGAACTTAATGCATTATATAAAGATGTTGATTTACTATGCTATATACCTGAAATCTATATAATGCCATAATGCAACGTTTCTTCAACAAAACTAATTTAAAAAAATAAAGTAACGTGTTTATCGATCTGTATGTGTCTAGTGGACCTCCCTTCCTCTCGTTCCTCCCAGTCAATGTATGTAAGAATCTGAAGTTTGGATAATCTAGTTTAGAGACGTTTTTGCTTTTAATAGATCTTCAACTGAAGATGACCTTTCAAACCATACCTTCCACCTAGACTTCGAGGCAAGGAGAAGAAAATAAAACGGGCGTGTCTAGTGGCTTAGCATTTTAGTACACCAGGTGTGGTCCACAAATATCCCAAGGTCCCAGGTACAACATCCAAGGCCGGGGGCAACAAGCAACATGAACCACTAAATAAAATGAGTAAAGTGCTTCTTCCTTCTCCTCCCTCATCCTGCCTACTTGCCTTCATTTCTGCCTGCACCTTTCCTTAAAACAAAAAAGTGCATTTCCATGAGATTATTTTTGTTTTCCCCAGAAGACCTCCCAAGCATAGAGAAAGAGGCAGCCTGGCTTGTGTGGTGAACTTGGACATTGCTCCCTAGTGTCTATTTCAGTTTGCTTTTAACATGGTATATTGTTAAAATAAAGGTTAGAGAGGAACGATTTTCCCCGAATATAATTTAAATCAGACCCAACCGGACACTCACGGCACCTCCTGCTATACCTGTCACTCTGTCACACAAGAGGGAATCAGAGTCGGCTCATCTGATCCTTCAGAATGTCACCTGTCTCAACTGACGCCACAGCACAGGAGAATGGATCCAGAGGCCTCCTGCTCTCTGCTGGGCTTCCTGTTCTCAACCAGGCACCATCCCCTTTCTTTCCATCTGAACTGCTTAGAAGAGCATTTGCTAGAGACCCCACAAACATTTTCATGAAAATTTCCAAAAAAGCACTTTAGATAAAGCAACAAGAAAATGCCCATAATCATCTTTGCCCAGGGTTTGAAACAAATAAAAATCATCGCTTGAGAATATTTCTTGGATAACAAGAAAGACTCTCGCCCCAATCCTCAGCCTTGACAAATTCAGAATTCTCCCCTAATGGTGGTGAGAACTTTAGAAGAGAGTTACCTTGAGACAAAAAGTTTTAACAGTGAAACGCCAAAGGCTGAGCAATTTTCCACATGTTTTCAGCTTGTTTTACCACCAAATTAGCAGCTCACTCTTAACTGGTTTCTAAAATCCTAAGGAGTCAGACAAATCATGGAGTATAATCAATGCTATCTACTAAGCAGTGCTCTCACAGAGGCACAGAGACTTCCTGTCCCAGGCTGCTAGGGTTCTGAAGTGCAGGCTTGGGAGGAGGATGGGTGGGAAGACCCAGGGGACAGCACCCATTCAGGTCCCTGGGTGATTCCTTTACCTGTTTCCACTGGGGGGTGGCAGCAGGGTGACCCTGCTCAAGTAGGCAGCAGGACGGCTGGCTGACCCCACGCTCTTGTGTCGGCTGTGACACACAGGCCAAGTATGGGTGGGGGACAGGACATGGAGACAAAACAGAATAAAATAAAACACATTAAGGTAGGAGAAGACACAAAAAGGGTATATAAAAAGGGTGGAGGATAGACACATCTATGAATTGGGGGCAGGTAAGACAAAGAATTCATTCTTAGAAAGTCACACTTATAAAGGAAGAAAAATCACCAACACTTTCAACCAAAAGTAAATGGAAAAGGCAGGAAATCTTTAAAAAAGGGAAACAAGCTGTAATTCTCATGATCCTTTTCCCAGCTCTGAGCCTAATCTATTAACCGTGCTTTGGAAAACTAATCTTTCCACTCAAAAATAACCTCCTAACCTCCTCAGAGAGAAAGCATCCTCTGATGGGGAGTATTCTAGCCTTCCTGGGTGGGGCAGAATCTGGGGCTGTGAGAACCACAAGGCAACTCCAAAGGTCTACCAACAAATATGATCACCTTCTCTGTGAGCCACAGCACAAAATGGTTGTGGAGTAAAGATTAATAATCAAAGATGAAATGTGAAAAGTTAATTATGGTCACACTGAGCAAAGTCAGCGCCTCCAACCCCAATCCTGGTCCATAAGAATGGCTGATGAGTATGGAAAAAAATGAAGAAAGAATAAAGAGAGTGGCTCTCTTCTCAGGTTATCAGGGAGCTTTACAAACTTGCAGTGCAATCCTCAAATTCCCAGCACCTCATCTAAGAAGTCTAAGTGACTTTTAGAAAAGCAAGAGAAGAGACAAGAGACATTTTAAGTGCTTGGCTTGACTGATGGGATTGCAAGCTACTATCCATGAAGCATCTATAGTGTTTGCACTCATGATCTATTCCAGGACAGCCCAGGAGGGCCATCTGCCATGCACAAAAGAAGCCTTATCACAAGAATATCTACCTCTGCACTTTATCACGAAAGGTGAGAAATCGCTAAATCATCCAGCACTACAGGAGGGATTGTTGAGAACAGCACAGTACACACGTTACTGGAAGAGCCTTGTAGAGTCTAGAACAATGTGGACATGTGCCCAAAGTGACATGAAAAAAGTAGAAGAGAAAAGTGTACATTAAGGATGACCTCAACTATGAAAATAAAAACGTGATAAAACCAATAACCAGATATATAGCAAAATAGTAACAGAATTATAAGTGCCTTAATTACCTTTATTATACTTTCCAGCATTTTCCTCAGTAACCATGTACTTTTATAATTTATGTATGTGAACACACAGATGAACGATATACAGACAGATCTAAACTTTTAACCCCTCTGTTGACTCGTGTCAGACACCTCAGACCTCAATGGTGAGAGTAAAGCGGTCCTGAAGGAATATGAAGAACTTATGAAATGCTCTTCTGTTACAGCCTGACAAGGAGAAAACCCGGTTTTGAGCCCAAGAGTTTTTAGGTCTGTGACTTCGCTCTCTCATTCGACTGCAAAGATCGCCTCTTCCTATATGGGACCACTCTGGGACGAGCGAAGTGTGAGGTGGGGCTTACCTGTCTCTTCATGCCCGTGGACTGTGGGGGTGCATTCTCTTCAAATTTGGCCAGGAGCTGAGTTGCCATGTACTTCACTTTGTTCTGGTTCCCAAGGGCCACATCCATTCTCCTGTCTGTCAGAGTGCTGACCAGCGTGGGCCTTCCTCCTCGGCAGGGCCGGGGGGCTTCCTCCTGAGGAACACCCACCACCCAAGAACCAGCCTCTGTTAAACAAGGCCCAACTAAGCCCCTCCCACAAAGAAGTGCGGCCAGTGCCTGCATGGTGGTGGTGATTTTTGCTCTGGTTGAATGTTATAGCTCTCAAGGTTCTAATGGCAAGATGGAGGCTTCAGTGCCTGGGTTAGTAGAGAGAGGCACTCAGTCTTTCACTGGTATTGTCATATCCTAGGGAAGCCACTACCATTTGCCAAATGCGTGATTCCAAAGAGACAGGAGCACTTTGTGCTTGTATGTTCCCTCGATGCTCTCCAAAAACTTAAGGAGCAGGCCTACAGCAAAAATATCTGTCCACAAAAATTCCCATAGAGGATGAATATTAAAAGATCTAGCAATACCAGTTTTGAAATTTAGGATTTATGCCAAAAAAGGCAATTCAGAATATCAGTCTATTCTAGCAAGTCCCAGATAATTCTCACCTCCTCTGATTGACTGGTCTTTCTCCTCTTTCCAGCACCATCCAAATCCTTTTCCTTTTTATCCTATACCAAGAGAGGAGAGAAACTGCATTATTCTAGTCACTATACCTTGCCATTAATTTTGCAGCTGATAAAATAAAAAACTCTTCTATAGTAATACCATATTGTATATTTGAAAACTACTAAGAGATTAAATCTTAACAGTCCTTATCACAAGGAAAAACTTCTATAACTGTGTGTGGTGACGGTGGTTAATTTATTATTTCACAATATATACAATTAACGGACCATTATGCCAAACACTTAAAACTAATACCACACTTAAAACTAATATAGTATGAGGAATGGGGAACCTATACTGATGAGTTTATTTTACTGTGCAAAAAAAAATAATTAATTATAAAAAAAACAAAACTAATATAATGTTCTACGTCAATTATGTCTCAATAAATAAACAAACAAAACTCTTCCACGTACCTTGGGAGAACGCTTGCGAGAGATGGTCTGCCCGAGTTTACTCAGGAAGGAGATGGGGGATTTGGTGCTGGCTATCAGGACTGCTTTCTCCTCAGCATTCAGATCCAAGGCGTCTGTGAGGAGAAAGTCATGTTCAAGGATGGCCTGGAGCCCCCAGTGCTGACCTGAACTACCCTCTTTGCAGGTGGCTTGTAGAACCTCAGGAGGAAAAGCCACAAAGGAAATGGACACTTAGACCTCAACGTTGCTCCTCCTCTTCTCCTTCCACATAAACAAAATCAACTGTTTTCTAATCCACCTCAGTTACAGAAACTTCCACCATTTTTTGCAAAGTTGGGTTCTGCTTGTGATAAAAAATTTCAGGACAGAGAAAGAAGTAGGAGGAGAAGGGAGAGTAACTCAGGTAAACTGGATTGGGGACACGAAGACACCATGTATGCAGCTGTACACAGGAGAGGACCTCCTTGTGATGTCTGTGGATTTCTGCTGCATGAACCTCAGAGCTAATCAGGAAAGTCACAGATGCCTACAAGAATATGTGGGCTGAAAACAATGGAGAATGGTACCATCAACAATGTGCATTTCAATGTTTTATTAGTAATGAGCAATTTAAAAATAATAATTGAAACTAATAATATACTGTGAACACTCAGGTGTTTCTGTTCGCCAAACATTCACCTTAGCATAGCATAACTAACTATATATATAAAACTCCCATTTTACAGATGGGGAAACTGAGACATAGGGAGCTGAACTAGTGGAAATACTGGGATGTAAACCTAGGACAGGTACCACAGTCAACACTCTTAAGCACTAATGGTAAACTTATTCCAAGGGTAAGAAATGACAATGAGAATATTTTTTCTAGCACTGATAGATTGAGGAGGTAGATTAGGGTGGGGGTGGGGGGCACATTTTTGGGAAACACTCAGAAGTAGGAGAAGAAAAAGAAGCCAGAGATGGAACAGCTACAGAAGGATAATGGAATATGTTTGGTACAGGATCATAGATGTCAAGGAGAAGGGAGAATTTCAAGAAAAAGGCCGTCACTCCAGAGTGTTGAACGACACAGAAAAGCCAAGTGCTTGAAAGGTGAAAACTGAGAGAAGAACGTGGATTTCAGGATTCTCTATGATGGCAAAAGACAGTTCGGGCAGAGCAGCAAACACAGAAGCTGGGTGCAGTTGCCACAGGCCGTGGACCGTAAGGATGCAGAGGACCAAGCAGCACAAGCCATGTTTAGAAAGAAGCTGATTCTGAGAGAAAGGGTATGAGAAGGTGAGAGATGCAAGGGAAAATTGGGGGTAGGAATGATTTTTGCATATTTATAGACCAAGTGAGAAAAATCTGAGGACAAATGAGCAGTTGAGAACATTCTATTGAGAAGGGAAAACAGTGGAGCATAATTTCAGGGCCTGGCCTGACAGCTGACCAGTAAAGCCAAACAGCAGGCACAGGTTTGCTTTTGGTGACACTGATGAAGGACATGACTGGAAGGAAGGGGACACGTCAGACAGCAGCACAGTGCCAACAGGGGACCTCCCTGCAGCGCCCGCAGCCCTTACCGCTGGACGGAAGGGAGTCCTTGAACATCTCGTAAAACTGAGTCAGGTACATCACCATGGATAACTTATCAGGCTCCCCCACCGAGGCCATTTCTTTGCCTGTCATGATGGGAGAAATGCCTAGTTCCTTCTCAGCAATATCAAAGGCCAGCTGGTTATTCTTCTCCACATTTTGTTCATCTAAAGAATCAAAATCTCTGAGAAACAGGACAAGGAAAATGTTATCAAATGGATAGCTTGCCTCCAAACCAGAAAACACACTATCATGGAGTCATCAGCATTTCTTAGTTTTTCAGCTAAAATGCAGGGTACAGTGGATCCCTGAAATCTAAGAGCAAACCTGTTCATCTCACTCTTCGTCTCCCCTTCCCTTTTCTAAGGGAATGTGAATCACCTTCAAGGAGAAGAAATGATTCAAGAGCTATCCATAAAGAAAAAAAGGGGAAAATGTGAAAAATTACCCTTATTGTTGCAATAATGAACTTTTTCTAAAATGTAGTATCAAGAACAGAAACTATTTTGGCTTGCCCTTGTGGCGCAGGTGGCTGAGATGCTGAAGGTGTGGACCATGTAAAGTCCAAGGACCAAAAATAATCAACTGACTAAATAAAACTGCACCTTCCTCCCGTCTCCCTGAATCTCTTTAAAAAGAATAGAAACTATTTTAGTCTGTTTTCGCTTGCACTTGTGTGTGATCTGTATGTATTAAGCTAATGTTCAATAAAGAGTTATATTGGAATCAGACTGCTTCTAGAAGCCTGGGCAATCACCCATTGTCTTTGGACCTAACAAGCTGGTGACGTACTAAATCAGCTCTGATAAATCTTATTCAGCCAAGGGAAATTCCAAAACCTTCCTCAAAAGATTTTCCTACTACTGAATTTCCTGAGTTTTCCCAAGTATTTAGAGAAACGAACATTTCCCACAGTGCTTCAAGCTTCTTGCTAATCAAGCAAAGACCGACAGCATTCTTCTTCAGGAGATTTCAGATTAACCATACAGACTTCATTTTGTGTTAACCTACAGACTCTACTGACTCCTCAGCAGTTTTAATTCCGCATCCCCATCCCACCCCATTTTTCTCTGTAGATTAAGCCTCTTAAATGACAGAGGCCTCATCCTGAATGAAGTTGTAGTCAAAACAGTGCCAAATTACCTACGCATTGCTCTGTGCTCCAGCCAAGAAAATTCCCAAGACCGCCCCAGCCAGGGACTGGTTTGTCCCAACCCAACAGGAATGTATCCCCTCAGCCCACCTGCTAGGCTCCCTTCAGTCACATCTGCCTTCAACTTTTCCTGCACTGCCTTCCCTTTGGAATAGAACCAAATGACTCATCTCCATCTAAGGCACTTCTGTGCCATTTCACACCACCGGTCTCAAGTTGCTCCCTCTTTCTCCCCATTCCCTTTTTGTTGGGAGTAAATAAGCCTTAACTTTTACCAATCTCTGCAGGCGCTGGGACGAAACAATGGAGGAGAAACAATGGATGTCACTTACCTTTATCCATGCAAATCAGAAATCCCCATTCTTAAACCACAAATTCAGCACCTTTGTTTGCTTTTTTGCTACCTCTCACCTCATTAACTTAGAAACTAATACACAGGGGCTGCATCTTTTTGGATTCCTTGAGTAATCATTAAAATAAAGTAAATACACAAAACTTGGGAACTTAGTGGCCCTAACAATAAAAGGACAGGCAGCCAAAATAACTCTGCAAGCTCTGCCTCTGTTTCTGAAATCTTTTTGTCTGACTTCCATGGTAACAAATGCCTAGGGGGAAATCTGAGTGCACTGTCGCCACAGGGGCTGGCCCGTGTACTCTCTGCATTCAGGTGAGCAAAGAATGACCACAGGGGGCTTCACAGAGAGTCTGCTTACAAAAAAGTAAATCTGTGACAAAGAGATAATGCCAATGAAACATTATCAATTGGTTAAGTAGTCATTGTTTTTTGGTATGTAGGTAGTGACAGATTTGCCTGCAGCCGCCAAATATTCTAGTCAGGTTTTCCTTGTGACCAATAGCATTCTGAGAGACAGCTGGCTGCAGTGAAGAGTTCAACCTGAGGCCAATAAACAGTTTCCCTTTGTATGAAGTTAATAGGCCCAGGTGGGTGTTAAAACCAGCCTTGGAGTTCTATGTCCTATGGTTTGAAAAATTCAGCTGGTCATTCCTGCAAGTACATAAAGCTTGAGATACAGAGGGCCAACTATAACTAACTCAAAACTACTCAGTCTTCTAAGGGAAGTATCTTTCTAAGTATCTCCTGCTGGGAAAAGGCCACAACCTGGCTGGAAGGCAGGGAGCAGCTCTGAGGCGTGAGGGACAGAAAATAAAACACGTTTGGTCACGACTCACATAAGATCGGGGCGGTATCGATGGATTATTGCACAGAGGGCCAGGCCACTTTTCCAAGACATGGTGAGATCCGTCACATTTACCCCCGCATAGCCATCTGTCTGCCTTTGGCACCAACCCAGCAGTTTGCTTGAACGAGCTACAGATTCTGGAACAACAACAAAATTATTATTAGAAGTGTGGCCACCGAATAGCATTGCTATAGGATCCTCTTTCTAGTATTACCTAGGCAGTGTGAAACATTTGGAAGGTAGGGACAAAACAGTTGCCGCTGTTTTCAACAGTGAGCAGCTATGTAACTGGTATCATGAGAGTGGAATTTCCGGGAGATAAGAAATTACCAATTTACTTGGACTCTGAGGTCCGCCGCTCTTAACATAATGCTAAATCTCAACCAGGCCATCTACACTGTTCGTGCTAAAGCCCAGTGGGCCTGAAGCACTTTGGGACACCGGTTTCGATGGAAGAGTGCCATCTGCTGATCTGTCACCCTCACTTGCAGGAGTTCTAAGATTTCCCTGGAGCAGCCAGCAGAGGTAGGAAGCTCTTTGCCTTCAAAGTAACACTGGGAGCGTTAGAGTAGAAACAATTTTTTTCTATCTAGGGGCACATTCAACCAATAGCACGCAAAGCTTTGCTCTTAACTTTACAAGACATCAAGCAATTTCACAAGTGAAGAAACTCGGTGGGATTACATTGGCAAAGTCACAGACCCCAGACCAGAACATTCTGTGTTATAAGTGATCTTGAAAAACATCTTGAAAAACTGAATATGCAAGCACCCATATTTGGATGTTTCTCAGACCAATAATGTATCTTCTAAAGCATGAACAGTCTTTAACAGCATTAGAAGAGCTCTGACACAGAGCATTTGACAATCTGTGAACTCTTTAATTGTTGTCCAATGAAGTCTGGTCCCTTAGCTCAGGCAGATGAAACTAGTTAGCCTTGTATTAACTTACTGAGTGATTTATGAACATAGCACTATAAAAACTACATAAAATCCCCTGTTTAAGTCTTTCATTGAAAAAGATTTCTGGGTGCACCCTGTTGGTTTGGATTAATTGTCTCTGAGGGAGCACAGGCCACATACTCCTAGGTTCAAGTCTGTGTTCAGGAGGAAACAACCAATGTGAACAACTAAATAAAAATAAAATAAAATGCTTCTTACTCCTGTCTCTTCCTTAATGTCCCTCTTTTACATAATTAATCATGGCTCTAACACAACTGGCTGCCATTTTTGACCACACAGCACATATCAGGTGCTGTGATAAGCACACTATACATGTCCACAGAATCATTACGACTATAATGTGAACTAGGTACTTATCCCCATTTCATAGACAGGAAAACAAAGCTCAGAGCTGCCAAATAACCTGTTCAAAGCCACATACTTCACGAATGGCAAAGCCTGGTCTGGGACCCAACTGCATCTGGTCCTAAAGTCTTCTAACTATGCTCTACTGCTTTCTCCCTTCAATACCAGATTCAGGCTTTTACAACCATTAGTTTGACTACTGAATCTAATTTTTACTAGCTTCCCTGCCTCTGCATTGCCCTTTTCCATTCCATCTTACACATAGCTGACCAGATATACTCATGTCATTCACCTTTTAGAAACAATCGGCAGGGGCCCTTCAACACATACAATATAAGGAATGGTCTTTATCTCTATAACTGTATCCTAGCAATATCCAGTTCTCAGCTGAAATGTGATTGCTTCTACCATAAAGCCTTCCCCAGCAACCTTTGGTGGCATGTGTGTGCTCATGTGCTATCCCCACAGCATCTGATTTTTCTTTACACCCCAGAACATCTCAGAATGAAGCTTCTCAAGCAGCATTACTGATGTGGTCAGGAGCTAACTTATGCACCACAGCATCAGAAGCACCCCTGGAGGCCAGCAGCATCTGCCCCGAGTCATGAAGATCAAAACTGTCTCCGGACACGACAAAATGTCCCATGGCTGTGGTGGGGCAGGTGTGTACAAAATCACCTCTGGCTGAGAAACACTACCTTAGCCAGGACTGTTCACACTGAAAGCTCAATAAATAAGCACAGACATCTCCAAACAGGTTACTTGCATTTCAAAAAGACAATACTAAAACTCACCATTCCGAGTCAACTTTGGGGTAGTTCGGGAATTGACCAGGTTCTCCATTTCTAGATGAATATCTTTTGTTTCTCCAGTATCATATAAATGGCGCACCTGGCAGAAAGTTTAAAAGTCATGAAGGAAAAAAAAAAGTCATAAAGAAGGAAAATCAAACATCAAGTAACAAATTCCCACTTGAGAATAGACTGAGGTCAAAGATTGGGATAGCAGGCTGGGCAAAGTCTATACAGAAGTTAAAATGAACTTTGAAGTCCTTTCTAGAGTGTGGCAGGTTAGATATAAACAAATACATAGTAACTGTAAGAAGATGGACTGAAAATCAGCTCTCAGTCATGAGGTTGCTATGACAGCCTCCACTGGACCTTGAAAGCTGTCTATTAACAGCATACTCCACAGATAACTTATGAACTTACTACATGTAAATATAGAAAGCTTAAAGGTTTGTAAACCTCAGGTCAAAAATAAATTTAAAAAATCTATGTTGAATAGACTGCTTTCTAAAAACTGCAGAACTCTTTGGGATTTTACGATTGGTAAAACGTCATTCTCAAAACAGTAATAAGGCTTTAAGACATTGTGAGAAACAACTTGGCAGCATAAAAAATTGACCAACAATACATTTCACTTTGTCGAGAGTGCCTTATCTCTCAAGCGAGCAATCTCATTTGCCCACGCTATGATCCTGTGAGTAGTCAGGGACTGTCTTTTTTCTTTTTTATAAAGGCAGGGTGCGGGCAGGAAAAAAGCTAAGCAGGCAGGCAGGCCAGAAGAGAGAGGAGGAAGAAGCACTTTATTTTATTTCCATTTTAGTTGTTCACACTGGTTGTTCCCCGCACACCCAGGACTTGAACCCAGCGGTATGTGGCCTGGCTCCTTTGGAGGTGACTGACCTGACCACTGCTCCACCAGGGAGCACCGGGAGTATCTTCTTTCACAGAAGAAGGAAAAACTGACGTTGAGAGAAAGTGAAATGACATGTTCAAGCTGATTGACCGGTGGTAGTACTAAGAGTAGAGGTCCTATTTCCTGCAGAGTGAACAAGTGTTCTTTCCCCTAGCATATGCAATGTGGACTGGGGTATGGGGAATAGGGTCCTGCATCTGTCATTTCTGTCACATCTGAACTGCTTCTACTCGATAGAATGTAATACCTCCTTCAGCCAGTTCAGCAGGACATCTACTCAGGCTATGAAAGAAGTGCTGTGTATGTGTTTGGTATTCATAGGAAGAGGTCCGATCAGTCCAGAAAAAGGGCCTAGAGGTAGACAACTGATTAGAGGGCTCTTACCTGGCTTGGCCGGAGGAAGTTGACATTAACATTAGGATATCTGGTGACAGGGTCGATGCTGTACTGGCTGAAGTTTTTACTCACATTCTCAGGGGTGGTCTGAGGCAGCAGCCTATAAATGCTTTCCCTGGATGACACACAACAATACACTCAGCACAGAGATAAGCACAACCAGCGTCTCCCTCTCTTCTGCTATTTCTTTTTGACTGTCCTCCACATGAGTTGAAGGACATGACAAATCCTCAGCCTTGGCCCATTTCTGCCAATCCCACATTTGCTCTGGCTTCCTGCCCCCACCAGCGCAGTGATTCTGCAGGCCCTGGGCTGGCTACCGGCCAGCAAGAAGACCAAGGGCACACTCTGCGGGCGGGGATGAAAGCTGGACACCAACTTGAAAGGCAACAAAATCACTGTTGTATTTTTTCAAGTATGCCAATGTTTAATTTTTAAGAAAATCACAGATAAAAGGAGAAACTTGTTACTGAATTTACTCTGCATAGTACCTTAAGTAACAGACTTAAAATGCTATCCATTACCAATTTCATCCAAAAATCTAAAAATCTTGTTAGTTTTTCTGGTCCAGGTATTTGTTCTTTATCAGAAGCAAATCTAGGACTTTTACCTCATCTATAAGAGTTTGTTTCAAAATACCTGATGTTTGGGAGTTTGAGAAACACTTACAAAGCAGAGTGGTGTTTTCCTTTGAATTTGAAGTCACTCTGAAACTTCTTTTATTTAGCATGACCCCTGCTATCTACTGTACTTCCGTACTGTTTCTGTACTGCTTTCATTAGTATAGTCTTTCTAATTTAAGGACAAGAGGAGTCTATTCACCATTTTTACATATTTGTTCGTGTAACTGACAAAAGGGAATCAGAGACTGTTGGTCACATGACAGAATTAAGAGGCGAGAGGTAAGAGAGGGGCACTTAGATTGCTAACACTTAAATTCCTAAGCCTTTATGAATGCATATCTCGCCATACCTTTCTGATATTTTAGAAAGGAAGAGAGAGAAGGAAGAGCCTGGCCTCCGCCTGAAAATACTCATCAACCCACGTCCTCCCGGATGGCCGTCGCTTACCTCTCTGCCAGGACGTCCAGGGGGTTCGCTCCTAGAGACCAGCTTCGGACCATCCAGGCAGAGTCCATAGCGGCTAGAAAGCCCCGGGCTATTCCTGTTCCCATTGGCCAAAAAGGCTGTGAAGGTGATATAAAGCAAAGAATGAAATTAAAATACCATTTAAAAGAGGGAAAGCAAACTAAGGAAAGGAGAGTTTGCTGTGAAAAGCTATTATGTGGCAACTGTTTCCGATATTGGACTCCCTGCTTCACAAACCGGTAGAGGGGCCAGTCACCAGAGCTGCAGAATTTCTGTTCATGCTCAACGAGTCTTGGTTCGCAGGGTCTTTAGTCCTTCCCCTCTTCCCACATCACTCCTGTGAGGACCTGCTGGGTGCTGCTCAGCGCAGACACTCCCTCCACAGCCCAGATTCCTCCCTGATTACCTATCACTGCCTCTTCTAAAGGGCTGCCATCCTGCGGACTCACCTCTAGGAGGCTGTCCCCAACCAGAGCCACTAAGAGTTGGTGTCCATTCTGTTCCCGCACCAAGGCAGCGTTCTCGGAGGCGTACATACAAGTGAAGTCAAACATGGCCACATCAGGCTGCCCATAGTGGTTGATGGCAAAGTCCAGGGATGGCAGCTGCTGCTGGGTGGAGAAGTCAGCTGCCTCCCTAGCATAGTTCAGCAGAGCCTCCTGGTCCACATTCTCCCGGGAAAGCAAGAGCTCTGTGTCGGCGTAGTCCTGTCTCCAGAGAGAGAAGAGGTGACATGCAAGGGCTCATACTGGGACATACACACCTAACCAGCCAGGGTCACACTGCACTCCAGACAAAACCTAGTTTTGCAGCTTTCCCTTTCTCCTAAAGTGACTCCGTATTCCAAAAGCAAGTCTTTCGCAGATTGGGACAGGTGCGGGGAATCCTGGGCACTGTTTCTAGAACAGTATTAGGCTTGCCACCTAAATACTTAGTTCTGGATTTTCATTCACTTGGAATTAGTCATTGCATCTTTGATCCTGTCTAATCCCCCTCACAGAATGGTTGTGAATAAGTAATTTACATGACAGTACTTTATAAACTAAAAAAGCATCTTAGAGTTTAGTTATTATTGGCAGTTACCATCTTCTGGATAGCAAACAGCTTCTGACAGCTAGGACCACATGAAAACATGAAACCCTGCCTAACTCATCAAACCCAAAGCGAGAACCCAAAAGTGTCTGTGCCAAAAAGACGTGGAGGTGGGAGCAAGAGCAGCCCAGGAAGCTGGGAAAAAAATAGATCAAAATGGAACAAAGGTTTTCAAAATAGTAGATAAGATTCTGAAAGGTTCCATAGAAATCCACCAACAAAAAAAAACAATGAGAGAAAAAGGTCTTGCCACATAAAAGACTGAAAAATTCCTTTTCTGTTTTGGAGGTTACTGGCATACTGAGTCTATTCTCCTAAAATGGGACCTACAGTTTCCAAGTGTCCCTAACAGTACTTTCAGCCACCACGACAAGATGTTAAAAGTCAAAACACAAACACTTGAATTGGTCCTGGAAAGTGTTTGTTCAGCACTGAGTAAGTGGCCATAATGGGCTCGGTAGTTAGCAGGACACACGAGGGGTGTGGCTCCTGCCCTCTCAGAAAATAAATATGAAGGAAAAATAAATCAGGGCCCGGCACTCCAGACTGTTCCTACATAATTTCAACTGAAAACCACATGCTAAGATGGTAGATTTGTCTTAACTTGGTCCCAAAGCATATCTACTGGTCCAGTTGCTATTTCTTATTGACAGCAATAAAAAGGCCCAGATAAACAACAAATCAATTTTATAAAGCATCCAAGCAAATACATCTTGCTGAGGCTTTTGGCAGGATAGGCTGCACAAACAGCTCTGTCTTGTTTCTCCCTCTAAACATAAAGGAGCATGAGATGGAGAAACATGCCAGGTTCCCAAGTGGGAAGGAGGCTGTGCTGTGAGCACGTGCCAGTCAGCTCGGCCCCCACGCTGCTCTCAGATAAGGCAACAGTGTACTTCAGACTAAAGTGACTTGATTCATGATGATCCTGCAAAGACAAAGGGCACCCTGAAATTCAGCTGTGAGGCTCTGGTGGGAACCGCACAGGCCCGAATCAGCACATCTGGTGCCTCTTCTAGGCTTCCCGTCACATGGGGACAGTAATTCTCATATTCGGGCCAAGTAAGCCTTAAGAGACTCCCCTTAAGGACCCATTCATCCTGTGAGTCTCTGATGCCATATGTCCAATCATCATTTCAGGGAAGTTCATGTAATTTAGTCACCTGGAAAAAAGGCTGAGCTGGATGGACTTGACTAACAATGGCCAATAAGCCCTTGTTGTTAGGTCAGGAAGAGGTCTGACTATGCCCAGACTGAGTCCGTGAACCCGGACCTTGGCTAGTCCTACCTAGAGAAAATAGAACCACTCTCAGGCTCCCATAAACACCAGTTATTGCTTCTTGGCCAAACTCCCTTTTGACTCTGACCCTCTGCCCAAACAATCTATTATCCAGCCAAATCACCTATAATAAAACCGAATATTTATACATGAGAGGATATCTGAAATATGCCTTGAAATAATTCCATAGTCGGGGAGAGGAGTGGGTGGGTTAGGGTCCTACTGAAACAATATTGAGCAGGTGTTCATGATTATCAAAGCCAGAAGCAGGCACATGGACTTAGATAATTCCTTCTAATTTTGTTTACATTTGAAAATTTCAGTAATTAAAAACATGTTTTAAGTTAAATTAAAAAACTAATTAGAGTATACATTTTCAGAATTAGGTTTCCCTGGCAGGAAACCTATCAGACAATAAAACTGTCTGGGTGATCACATTCACCAGTACAACATGAAACGAGATTTAAAAGAAATCTGTTACTCACATGCAGTATCACCCCTTTGTCTAGCAGACTCTGCTTTTTGGCGGTCATAACAAAATAGTGCGTGTCGTCTTTGTAGTAGACGATGTTCTCCAAATCAATGCCTGCAGCCAGAAAACAAACACGCATGTAAGAGTTTGCTGAGGTGAAAGTGATTATGAGGTAGCCAGAAAGACTGCACATGGGTCCACAGACACCAGGGCTGGACAATCCCCAGCAGGAAAAGAGAAAATAAAGATGTCAGAGCCCAGATTCTTCCTGTGCTTTCAGTTCATGAAAAGGGAAGCTTGGCTTCTCTTTGTACTGCTCTATAGTTCATTTGACACCTGAAGGTCTCTGAAAAATGGTAAATAGTAAGCAGAAATATAAAGATGGAAAGAAAAAGGAGTCTCACTGCTAGGAGAAGGGTTCGGGTTAGATCTCAGGTATAAGGAAATTGAGAGACTCTCCCAGACTCTTATGAACAGGAAGACAACTGGAAGCAGAAAGTGAGGTATTACCTTTGAATTCAGTTAATTTAAAAAGGGGATGTAATGAAAAGAAATCAAGTTCCAAAAAACAGAATTCAAAGTTGTTACACACTATAGTTGTAGTAAAATATCTGTGCGTCTATTGAAGGCAAGCATACAACCATCTCATTCCTATCTAGCACACGGTTCCCCTTCAAGTCCAAATGGAACTCAGGAAGAAAACAACATGCTCAATGCCTACAGTCAGGTTCTCAATAAACAGAAAACTGCCAACCAACAGCTTCTGTGTCAGCGCCATCACTTAGAGCTGCAGTTTAGGGGAAGCGGCTGGAGAAGGGTTGGTGGAAGGAATACACACTTAACAAACAAAAAAATAAATAAACCCAGAGAAGCCCAAATACTGTGGTGAGCAAAAGGAACTCTGAGTAGGAGACAAGTGGTGTGGAAAGCATTATGTTAAGAACAAAGTCTGAGAGTCAAGAAAAAGCAGAGGGACAAACAGACACCACAGCGATAACACCAAATGCCCACCCACCCACCAACCCTCCGGGGTCATTGAACCCTCTCACTTATTGCTTTGGGGGCATCAACACCAACCTGTGGCTTCCCTTAGTTCCTGGAAAAATTTTTGGTTGAATATAAAAGCCACACCACTGATCTCTTCCACTTTGGCTTCTGCTGTTGTATTTCGGTTAATAAAATTTGCTGTAATGGCAATGGCCAGTTTGCCACGAAATTCCTTCCGACGGAACCCTGGGAGGAAAAGAAAGATTGCAGGGCACAGCAGCTGTTAGGGAGGAGGAAGAGCCCCTCTAACAAGGGGCTGGCACAGACATTAGGGATGTGGGGGATGAGACTCAATGGGGAGGTTTTAGGTCAGGGCCTTCCCTACTGAAACTAGTGTTTACCTACCAAAGAATATAGCAATCCACGAAAGAAGCCCAGTTCTCTTACATTAACAAATAATTTGAAATCTGACTGACCAGAATACACTCAGTATTAATTAAGGATTCCATGTTGAAAAAAGGGAAGTCACCTGTTATTAACACTTAGATTCAATCCTGCAGTGCTGACCTCAAAGTCAGCCTGCCGCCTAGTATCCTGACAAGAATGCTTTATAAGAAGCAACCTGAGTGCCAGCTGGCTAAAGGAAGGCAGGGTCTGCCCTTCAGTTAGAATGGGCAGCCCACACATGCAGATTCTCAGAGTGTAGACTCTGAGGACACAGATCCACCCAGGTTGAGGGAAGTTCACCCTTCCCTCTGCTATGAACAGTGCAGCAAAGCAGCAGATTCTAGTACCTTCCAAGGTGTTTCTACGGCCATCTCCTCCAATAATGACTTCAAATTCATATTCTGATACAGGATGGGTCTTGGGGTGCACCAGAGCCCGCCAACCTATCCCTGTAGGCCAAAGTTAAAATGAAAATCATCATTGAGACCACATGCATTCATCTAAGACACCTCTACACAGGAGAGCACACTATACAAAACCCCAGGCCAGAAACACTAGGTGTAAACAAATGGGGAACACAGAAAGAAAGTCTTGAAGAAGACTCAAAAGGACTATTTCCCCACTGTACAATTTTCTATCATGAATACCAGTGCCTAGTATTAGAACAGAGGCTAATACTACATGAAATTTCTTCCTTTATTTGTCCAATCCAACTCACGTTCATTTTCTTGGTCCTCAGGAGGCTGTACAAGTCCTTGGAATTCCACATTGACATGGATTTCAATGCCTAGGATCAAGGCTACTTTCAAAAGTATTAGCTGGAGCTGACGGATACCTGGGGGAACACAAAGATTACAGCAGTGAGAGTGCGCCGAGAAGGGCGTACAGTCAGCTGGTCACTGCTGTTTCCTGGCCAGCCGCCTACACAGTTTATTCAGATTCTCAGAGGCTCCCTGTGGCGGGAGACATTTCCCAAGTTATGCTTTCTAACTTTCTTTTTTAAGGGCAAACAGAAAACAGTGAGAGATATGTTCTAGAGAGACACGCAAGGCCACACCCATCTCTTTGGGTTAAGTATTCAAAAAATACCAGTAGCTCTGGGACAACACATGATAATGGCCAACAGAGACAGTCCTTGCACTTTCCCTGAATTCAGTCAGGACCGTGATTGTTTAGCAGGCTCTATAATCCTGAGAGGACATGTACCTACGAGAGCAGGCAGATGAGATGTGCTTTCTGGTTTGATCCACAGAGGCTGCACTACTTCCTGAGATTCCCACAGCTTCTCTTTCCTACTGTCCCCTCACTGGTCTTCACACGTTCTCATAAGGTGAGAAGGGGAAACCTCAATCTTAGCTTAGTACCTTATCATTTCTATTCCCACCACTGGTGACAGCTGCAACACTAAGACTCAGAGTGACTGAGAAAGCTTGCTTGTTATCACAGTGAGATTTTATTCATTTATTCGAAGCCTAATGACTTCCCACCAGGTGTCAGCTGCAGCAGTGGCCCAAGGGCACACCAAGATATAAATCTACTTCCTGACCCAGCAGCTTTAAGGCAAATCCTGCCACACACAAGGCAGGCAAGTCCACTGCATTCATGATACTCGGTCCTCTCTTACCAATCTTACCTGCAGTCCATGACTAATCTGCTAGGAGCACAAGCAAATCCTCCTCTAAGTCACCTTGGCTATTTCCCCTGGCTTACCACAACCACCACCCTTCTGAGTCACACTCCCAAAGACTCATTAAATCCCAGACTAGTGCACATTTATATTTGCAGACAACTGGGTTCCAAGACGCTTTACACGTTACAGCCTGACAGACGGGCAGAGTCTCTGCCAGGGGAATGTGGCAGCTGTGGGCCAATGTTTGAGAAATCAGCACAACCGCTTCAAACAGCAAAAAGAAAAGGTTCAGTAGTTGATGTATTTACGGGACACATCTGGAGGCGCTCCGAACAAAAGTTCCTTAATAAGGCTTCCCTGGAATCATTAATGATGATCACTAACAAGACTTCATCTTCATAATGAAGACACTGTCTATTCTGAATCACTTTCAGACAGGCCACTTAACAGTCAAGAAAATAAAATCACTGTCTGCAGTAACTTGTATTTACTCTACAGGATCTCAGAGAAGTCATGCCCCAAGAAGAGCCTGGAGATGACGAAAGTACAGCAAGAGTGTCCTAGCTGCAGACATCGCGAGAACCACCTCACCAAAGGAATTCCATTATCAACTTGCCATTCAGCACCAAACAGGGGTCTGCTTCTTCTATGAGTATGGTTTCCCTAGGCCTGTGTCCCCACAGCACTTTGTCGTGACACTAGTAGAGCATATAACAGAGCGCAAACAGAGACCCACAGGCCTGTGCTTCTTCCACTGGACTAAACTATCACAGGGTTGAAACTCAAACTGGCAAGCTGCTTCCTCCCCTACCCACTGCAAGTGTTCAGTAGGAGTCCACATCCTAACTTAGAGACAGATCTCTAAGTTAAACAGCTCACTCCACAGGAGAGAACTTGAAGAGTTCTAGGTTACAGAACCACCCGCAGGACAGGTATTTTGACTCAAGCAGAGTGTGTTTCCTAAATGGTATCAGAACAAATGGGGCTGTTGAGCAGTATGAATTCCTCAGATGCTCCGCTGGTGTCTTCCCACTGAACTGTGAGGAGGGGGCAGGGGTGGGATATAAAGAGGAACTGGTTTTACTTACTGATATGGTCGATGGCTCCAGCACAGAACTTGCCATAGAACTTCTTGGCGCCGAGACCTCGCAGATCGTGTATGGTGAAGGGCCAGAGATGCAGGACATTGTTGCGGGAGAAGGCATCTCGTTTCTCAATAACAACCACCTTAGCTCCCAATAAGGATAAATCAATGGCTGTGCGGAGCCCACAGGGGCCAGCTCCAATGATGAGACACTGAAAAAACAGATGTTTTCAGGGCCGAAGTGGAACGTCTTGAGAAAGCGCGTTTCCATAAAGCCTCCATGATCTCATAACCATCATTCCCTAAAGCCCACAAATAGGGCTGTTTTCCCCACTACCAAGAAACCTGCAAACCCAGCTAGGTCACAGCGGCGCATGTGCAGTAGCCTGAGAGAGGAACTAGTGACTGTTCTGGATAGAAAAGACTCTTTAATTGCCAGTGCTGCATATAAACCTAGCACATGAACACCCAGGTTGCCTGGGAAGGCATGTACATTGGAAACATATTTAAATGGGTCATCATTTCAGCAAACGATGTGAAAATCCCAACTCATCTTCCATCAGTAGAAGGATCCCTTTGGAAGGGCTCTAAGTCAAGCAGATTTCTGTCCAAGGAGACACAGATTATTCAATACACAGTTCAGGCAATCCTAAGAGTCCTAGAATAGGTCTACCACTCATGATTCTCAGAAGGATCTTTCAAGAGCCAAAGTTTTATGTGTTGAGGAATTCTAGCATCTCCATCTTTGGACTGAAAGTCCAGGAAAATAATCTTGAAGATCCGTATCCTAAAGAAGTAGCCAAGAGTAGACACTTGGCCAGTCTTTATTACATTTGCAGAAGAAAAGGAAGCATATTATCTTTTTAGCTTTGATTTCTTTTTACTCTTAGTAAAAACTCCAGAATGCACTCAAAAAACTCATGCCTTTGAATTTCTTGAATTTGCTGATGAAAAGCTCCCCAAATGTAAAATCACTAGGGGTGGGTCTCTAGGTGTCCACATGCAGGAAAATTAAAGCTCCTGAAAGATATTTCTGACATACTCAGGAAGCTACCTGTAAATTCCTTTCCTTGCTAGCTTTTTCTAAACTTCTCACAGGAAGTGCTCTTATATAAGGAGGAACGTAGGAGTACTGCTTTTTCCCCACTTCGTCACACCTACCCCCATACAGGTGAGCGAGAGCACATCTCAGTGCCTAGTCCGAGCTGGTTCATGGAAACTCTCCTTCTCTAGCTTGTAAATAAAGCAACAGAAATAGTTCAGACCTTTGGAATATGGATGGAAAGAGATATGAAGCTTGTGGCAAACCCCCAGGTTGTCAATACTAGTTATACCTTACCAGTTACTGAGTGTGGCGGGGACTTTGTAAAGATGACAGGCCAAGGCACTAGGAAGCTACGTTCAGGTAGGATGCTAACAGGCTACTTTGCTAAGTGACCTGCAGTCTCCTCACAGTGTGAAATTCAAAAGAGAGCCTCAGCAAAACAGAAAAAAGTTCCTATACCACTGGACTTTAGAGTTGCTCTTAAAAAATGGAAACTTCACATGTTCAATGTGTGAACATAAGAAGTATGCTTAGAATAGAGTCTGGCACAGGAAGTGTAGAATGAACCTAAGTACAGCTCTGGATCCACAGTTTCAACGAGGTCGACACCTGACTTCCTGTACTAGCTTGTGCATAGACTCTGCCTAGTTCTCACCCAGTCTATCTTTACTCAAGACCTTCTCTCTGGTTAAATCCTTAGGTCACTGACTCTAGGGCCCGATGGCAGTTACACCCTTACCTTGGTGTTGGTGCATGCTTTTCCCTTTTTATAGTCTTTGTGACTGCCCCGTTTGTCCAACTTTGCCCACAGGGCTTTGGCTTTCCAGTAGTTCAGCTTGGACTTGAGCTTGTGATAAAAGGAGCGGTAGTCTTTAGGCTTCAGTTCCAGGTGGTCACAGAGCTCTTGGAAGGCCTTGAGGGTTCCCTTGCAGGTGGTGGCCTGCACAAAGCGGTCAAAGAGGACATGAGCGCGATTCATCAGCTCGTTCTTGCTCTCCTCCATTCTCCCCACGCTCAGGATCCCCTCAACCAAGGGAGCAGTGGGATGCTGCTGATCCACCTGCCGCTGTCACGTTAATCTAACAAAAACAGAGAAAAAGTAATGGTCAGGAAATCCAAATCCATATCTATAAACATTTTATAAGAAATGTAACTTGTTTTCAGAGTGGAATTCCTAAGTCATTCACTCAACACACGCATATTTATGTATCTTCTATACTCCCGGCACTTATTCGAGGCACTGGGGATGGAAAGATGAGTAAGACAGTGTTTGCTTTCAAGGACCTTACATTTTAGTGAGTGAAACAGAGTCATAAACAATGTTAACGGCACTATACCAAGTGTTATTAGAGACAGAGGCACAGGGATCTGGGAACACAGAGAAGAATATCGAAAATCACAGGGAGGAGGGGTTTTTGAAGATGAACCTCTGAGAGGCAACAGCTGAGTCAGGGTAAGTGTTAGTCAAGCAGGGAGGAAGTGTCGGACATGGGAAAGGAAGTAAACCTGGCCTGCTTCCTACAAAAGAAGAGTCAAAAAACTGATTCCCAGGTTTTCAAGCTTAAGCCAATGAGTACTTGGTGATACCAGGCCAATCAATGAAGGTGGGGAGGCAAGACCCCCTCCTGAAGCTGTAACGTTTGAGCAGCTTTCATGAAGGTGCTCACCAGGAGGTCAGCATAAATGTGAAGCTCACAGGGGTAGCTGGGGACCCAGACCCAGATTCAGGAGTCGTGAGCACAAAGGTGGTAGTGGAACCTATGAAAGCAGGGCAGATCACACAGGGAGAATCCACAGGAAGCGAAGAGCCCGGGGCCCCGAGTGAAGTCTGGGACTCATCAACTTGTAAGGGACTGGCAGAGGATGACCAGCTGACGAGGCACAGGGGAGTGAGGTCTGCAGAGAACAAAAGGGAAATGTCACAGAAGTCAAAGAAGCAAAAAGTTCAGAAATGCCAATGTCAGTAGAGATTTAAAAGATGGAAAGAGTCCCGCCTTTGCATGTGGTATGCGGCAGAGTGGGAAGATTTTATAGCCATTCCATTTTTCCCACAAACATGTTAAGCAGTGATGATATTTTCATTCACCAAAAACCCCTCTAGACCTACCATCCTACGTTTGCTGGACAGTTTAACATGAAGATGGCGTCTCATGTGCTCCTTGACCCACTCACTCCCTTGGGTCTGTTGCATCATCGTTGTACCATGACTTCTCATTCCTACTTAGATCTGTTACTGGAGGCGAGGAGGCAAGAGCCAAAGACCAAAACTGTCTTAGGGAGAAGCAGGTCAGGGCAACAAGACAAGCACTAACATGACTGAGGCCGCAAGTGCCAGATACCGTTTGCAGGACCCTAAATAAATCGCTTGGCCTCACACTAAGGCCTCAATTTTCTCTAGTGTCAGACAAGACAGACTCTAAACCCTCTTCCAGCGCTGAAGTTCTCTGAGTATACTGTTGAGAAAATCCCGACAGTCACAGTACTCATTCCTGGGGCTCTGGCCAGAATGGTCCATCAAGGGGCATCACCACTGCCCACCAGTGTGATAACTGGGACCATGCTGGAACTTCACTTTTAAAAGGATCTACTTTTGGACATGGGGGGAGATGGAAGAAAGGAACTATTGACCCACTATGTTCAGGGCGGGGGGGGGTAGAGTAAGAAGGCACCCAATGACATTCCGCTACTCTCCATACCTCACTATAATATTTTAAGGTTAAAGCAAATCAATTGGAGCTGTGCCTTGAATTTCATCAAAGAAAGTAACAACTAATTACAAGGGGCAGTCATTTTCCTCTTAGGCTTTCCATGTCAACAGACACAACACTCCTCATGTATTTTGTAAATGAAGTCAAAGGTGGCAATTCTTTATCCCAATTCTTTTAGTTCTTCAAACTGTATACTCTAAATCCTTTGTACTACATTTATCAGCTTTCCATCTCAAATACAGTTTCCGCACTTAAGATCAGCCACAGGTTCTCAGAAACTATGACTTCAAGCAAAATGAAGTATAATAAAACCAATTTGACCACAAGCTAATTCATTAAAAACAAGAATTTAAAGTTCCTAGAGCACATTTCTGGTAACAAAAACATCATCAAACTCCTAAATAAAGATGCAAAACACTTATAATACTAAATAATTATCTATGTTCATTCATTTTCCAACCCTCTCAGGTAGCCAGTCTATCTCAGCAACTCTCTCTCTCTCTCTCTCTCTCTCTCTCTCTCTCTCTCTCTCTCTCTCTCTCTCTCTCTCTCTCCCCCTCTCTCTCTCATAAAGTAAACAAGTCAATTAAACTTAAAGTGTACCACTTTGGGATGTGGGAGGTGGGAGGAAACCAGAGTACCCAGAAACACCCATGCAGACATAGGGAGAACATGCAAACTCTACAGAGTGGCCCCAGCTAGAAACTCAGTATTTTTCTTTTCTTTTCTTTTTTTTAAGGAAAGGTGCAGGAAGAGAGGAGGAGGAAGCACTTTGTTTTTATTTTGTTGTTCCCCCGACCCTGGGGTGTATGTGAGACCGCTCCCAGGTGTGATGGACAGCTAGGCCACCAAGGCATACCCCCATTTTTTGCTGTAACAAAACAAGTAGAACAAAATTATGTCATTCAGGGACTTACTGTGTATCACTTAACTCAACAACCTTAAAAACTACATGAAAACCACAGTGTTTCAACATCCATATGACCAAGAATCCAGCAAGAAATGGAACAGAGGCTGCTGGAGTATGGTTGGGCACAGTCCACATAAATCCCAAGGTCCTGGGGCCAGCAGGAATAACCATGATGAATAACTAACTAAATTAAAAGCTTCTTCCTCTTTCTTCCTGCCTCTGCTCATCTTTATTCCTGCCTGCACCTTTCCCTAAAAAAAAAAAGGGGAAATAGAATTAACTAGAACCTTCAGTTTATTCTAAATAAAAGTTAATTCCACTAGCAGTAAGCTGCAAGAGAAATATTTTAAAGTTCCTAAAAGAGTCCATTGTTTTTCTTAAAAAGATGGCTTGTGGGGGCAGAAAAAGTCAGAAGGCAGAAGGAAGGGTGACAGGTTAACAATCCACAGTAAGAAACAAAGGTTCCAGAGTGTGCGCTCTGTCGAGGGTCATCCTCTTTGTCTCTTGCCTTCTTTGTGGGGATTTCTGCAGTTTGTCTGCTTTTTGGTAAGCAGACAGCATTCTGCAATCCTGTAATCCCCCACCTGCATTCATAGACGACTTTCACTCCACCAAAGCCAGGCTGCTTGGAAAGCTCTGAATACACCTGGTCTGGACTCTGCCTCACGCCAAGAAGAAAATGGTTTTCCTTTGTTCCTAAACAGCAGTCACTTTCCACTCCTTGCCAGATTTTGAAGCATTCAGTACTGTGATGTTCTTGCTGAAACCAACAGATTAAAGATCCTGCACCATGTATTTCTAAAAGCCTTCCCTGGTTGCATGTCTGGCTTGTGCTCACATCTCCCTAAAAGTGTCTGGGGCACTTATTTTAAAGAAGCATTCCGCTGTGTTGGCTAACCTCCCCCTGACTAGCTGGAGCCCACTCTGCTCGAAATAAATAATTCACTTCCAGAGAGCTGCTAACCACCACAGATAAAGTCCTAATCAAACCCCACCACAGACGAACACCTTCATTAATAACTGGCCAGTCTTGCTGATGGAAAGCACTTTCATTATCATTTTTTTAAACACTTGCAAATTAACAGGTCTCAGCCACAGCTCCCAGAGAGCTGCAGAGGGCCTGCTTCCAAGTGCCAGGCAAGTATTAAGTGCCCAGTCGAAGTGACCTGCAGGTCACTAATGACAACAGATAAATAGAGGTAAGTTGGTGCCTGGAACAATGTGACAGGCACCCAAGGTAAGATGACACACCATTAACTCCCTTGGGCTGCCTCACTTTTCCTACTTTGCAAGCCAAATGGCTGCAGCAGAAAAACAACTGTGGCCTGCTGTGCTGGCACCGTCTCATCTGACAAGAGCACTTGTCCTGCATTTGGATTTGCTCTGAGAGTCGGGGAGAATTACCAGAGAAGGGCCATCCATCCCTGGTTGGCCCTTTTCCCCTCGCCCTTGAAGGTCAAGCCCAGACCATGCTCCTCCGGGCCTCTCCTGGTCCACCCTGCAGATTGCACGCCCCGTGCCGTGGTTCATAGGAACCTAGAGACCAGGAAACCTGACCAGAAGGTGCCGAAAACCCTGGGGACTGAAAAGTCAAGGTGTGGCCAGGAGGGGACAAGGGAGGCAAGGAGCATGAGGAGGGGAGAGGAAGAGGGAGAGGCCAGGTTTCCAGAGAATGGGTGCAATTACTGCCAGCTGACAATATCCTGCATGTTTTGTCTATGGCAGCTGACTGCTGACTCAGAAGCCCTGCACATTCCATGGCTGTGGAGGAAAGCGCTGGAGAGACAGTCTATGAAGTACATGCAGAAACAGAGTTTATGTTTCTATTTGTCAGAATAAGAGGCTACTGCTGACTCATGGCTGGTTATGAGAACACTCAACCTTCAAATCTTAGAATAGGTGGGTGGTTATTTGAGGGGCAGTGGGAGAAATGTCTTTAAAAATAGACAGAGGAAAGAGAGACCAAACAACAAAGAATCATACTTTAAGAGTATTAAACCGTCAATTTTAATTTTCTCTTAGTCACGGTATCACTACTAGACCAGCAGATGTGCAAGAATTTTCTAAAGCAATATGTATTAAATGCTCTTTTCCATTCAGTCAGTGATGTGACTTTGTCTAAACAGATCTTAGAAGTAGGTACACAGAAGACAAATTCTGGAAAGTCATTAGGAGGACATGTAGATAAATATATATTTCAATTATAGAGATGCTTCCGAAGAAAGGACCAAAACTGACGAATGCCCGAATTCTTCATCAGTTTCTGCAGTGAGGGCCCCCCAGGCCACTGTGGTCTGTGATGAGGACTCTTGGTACACCTCTTTGGGGCAATAAATTAACTGAATCAGATGACCTGGGAATGAGACTCCTTGTCGTCTCTAACTGCTGCCCAGCTCCTGTACCAATGGCTTCTTATCGCATACAGTCCTGAGATAAGGATCTCTGGGTACCCAGGAAGCAAGCTCAAAATACAGTAAGGCAGTCTTTCTCATGGATTCTTATTTCTGTCAGTATTCCATTCTCAGCTCTTTGTCGACTTCTATCCTATTGACATCAAGCTGACAGCAGGACATGGAGAACACAGGAAACTACCCTCCACCCCAGTGCTGTTTCCTTCCCCATTCAGTGAGTCTCCCTGCTGGTCCCAGACACTACTCATCTGTACTGCAATTTGCAAGGACACAAATTGTCTCTCTTCTCCACTAAATTCGAGCTTCCTCAGGGCAGGGACCAAGTCCTTGTAGCTGCAGGCTGACCTATAGTGGAAACAGACTAGTTTCTGTGGAGCTGATGAGGGGAACAGGGCTTCCACTGCATTCTGTGTGGGAATCCAGCACTTCCATACTGGAAGGACCAGTCTTGGGGAAGAGCAGTTAGCATTGACCTGTGTGGCTAGGGGAGGTGGAAAATTGACTAAGTGTTACAAGGATTTCTAATATGCTGAATAAATGCAATGGTCAGTCTAGGAAGGCAGTAATATTCTAAGAAAAGCAACAAGCAAGAATATAGGCACTTTCGTTTTGAATTCTCAGGTTCTCAGGTCACCTTATTCTTGCCTGGAGACTGGACCTCTTTAGGGGTCTGAGAACATGGACAAAATGACTGCTGGGTTCTCTTCCAAGTCTCCAACTCTGAAAGACAATGGAATGACGGAATTCCTTATGTTCTATCTTCTCTTTTTACCCTATCTGCAAAAATCTATTTCTTCAGGAAGACAAGTATGCTAAGAATACTTTGACAACTGGGAAATGAGGCAGCTCAGAAATGAACTGCCCTCTGCCTTGTGGCTGGCACCCTAAATACACACTAAAAAGTCCAAATCAGAACCAAACACCCAATAAACATAATGGCTGATGGTGATGCCGATGTCTGCCCCAAACAGTCCAGAAAAACAAGAAATCAGAAAGAGAATGCCTAAGGCCTAGTGACTTACAGTTTTCTCATTTATAAAGTGAAAGTAACCACAACTGAATCACAGGGTGCTTCAGGGACTGAAGTAATGAATGTAAAAGGTTTTGCAGTGACAGGCACATAAGAAGAATCAATAAATGGTAGTATTGTTATTATCTAGAAGTTTACAACCCCAGAAACAAAAGGTTATACTCAGGCTACATAAATGACTGCTTATATAACAGAATGAGAGAGCTCAGATAGTTTTGCTTTTTCTAAGAAAGAAAAATGGTTGGAAACCTTCCCTATTCCATCATGGCCCCTATTTCTCCTCTCTAATCCATCTGTTCTAGGTATTAGAATAGCATTGGGTGGGAGGGGCTAAAGAAATAAGATCTGTGTCAATAAATTTCCTGACGAACTTAGATGTTAAAAGAAAAAAGACAGTTGTGCCCTGGTGGAGCAGTGGCTGGGTCAATTGTCTCCAGAAAAGCACAGGCCACATATCCCTGGGTTCACGTCTGGGGCCCAGGGGTGGGGGGGTGAGGGAGGAGACAACCAGTGTGACCAAGTAAATAAAAATAAAATGAAGTGCTTCTTGCTCCTCTCTCTTCCTGCTTGCTTGCCTGCTGGCCTTCGCTCCTGCCTAAATCTTTCCTTAAAATAAAAAAAAGTTCCATCAATAACTGAAGAATTTCTAGTTGTCAGATCCATACCTAATCTCTTTTAATCTTCACTACAATCTATTATATCTCTGGCTTGCGGAGAGGGAAACTGCAGCTTAACAGAATTTAAAGAAAGCCGTTCTGCATGACCTGTCTTACTTCAGAGGCCAAATCCTCAGCCATTATGAAAATCCACCTGACAACACAGCTTGAGAAATAAAGGCTCATCAGAATGTATGCTGCCGCCCCGTGTGGCCTGGGAGCCAGAAGCTGCAGGTAGACAGACAGACCCTGTCTGCGCAGAAGATAGCTGCCCAGTTATCAGCAGATATGGAGTTTCCTGTGAATTTAGCAAGGACACACAATACAGGATTCTTTTTCTTCTCGCAATTTATCGCTGCATCTGCATCTTTGAAATGGAGCCCTTTCACAAATGGAAGCGAAGGCAGTCTGGTTTCAGGGCCATTCTTCCCACTGGCTACAAAAAGGCTAAGCAACTAAAACAGTACCACCGCAGTACTTATCAGTCTGCGTTCTTCAGCAAGCCCTGCACGCCAGGGTTCGGCAGTCATCAGCGACACCTTTGAGGAGCAATCACAAAGAAGTTTCCAATCGCCTAATGTGACTCCATTCATTGTAGGAACTGAGGGCAGGCAGAACTGGAGGTAAACCTCAACCTCCCCACTGCTAGGAACGCAGAGCTGAGTCACAAAGAGACCAAGAGCTGCTCCACTAACCCAAGAGCACATCTGCGACCCACGTTCTCAGTAACGAAACGGCTCTGACCGCAAAGCAAGCTTCATTGATATGGGAAAACACAAGCAAAGGAAAATTGCACGCAACTGCGCCTCTTCTCTACAAGGACGGGCTCCAGTCTGCTTTGCTCAGACTCTGCACCCACTCCTAGGCTCCCGTAGGTGTCTGTGAGGTGCTGGTGACCGCCTGCGCAGACCCTGGAGCGGGGTGCTGTGCACGGTGGCCTCTGGGGTGGAGAACACCCAGAGCTCCCGCAGTCCAAAGGCGGACAAATAGCTCTCAGAAGACGATGTGGAGTGCTGAGAAAATGCAAGGTCCCACAAAGACCCCTTAACCTCAGAATGACTCCTCTCCTTCGGAGTCAGAACCTGCAGTTAAAACTTTATTTATAAATCTCGGAACACACTGGCAAGAGATATACCTGGAACGGAATTGCGGTCCTCAGTTATCTATAGTCCACCTCCTACCTTCTGTCATAGAATTATAAAGTAGCCAATGGTCAAGGCTAAGTGGCATCCACAAGATGACTGAGATCATCAGCCCACATTCACATCTTTTCTCTCTCTCCTCTCTCTCTATCCCCACCAACCCGCTGCCCTACTGCTCCCCGCTGAGCCACACTGGCCTCCCTGCTGTACTCATAATACCAGAAACTGACCTCAGCCTCTGTACTCACTGCTCCTTTATCTGAATTACTCTGCCCCCAGATCCATTCACACCTTCGAAAAATAGTATTGGGCTTCTATTATGTGCTGAGCATGTTTCCAGGCTCTTAAAATAATACAGGCGCGACGGGAGATAAAAACCAAACCTCTGCATGCCAGGCACTGCCTTCTGATGTAGCTGACATGTGTGTGACGTACTCTCTCGGCAGGCTGGACTTCATTCAAATGTCACTTTCCCACCATTTAAAACTGACTCTTCTATTTGGCTTACTCTCTTTCTCTGGTTCCCCCCGAAGCACTTAATACATGCTATTTACTTATTGTGTGTCTTCCTCACTAGACTGTAAGCTCCATGGGGGTCAGGAGTTTTGCTGTTTTATTCACTGCTTTATCACTGCATCTAAAACAGATTCTGGTTTGTAGTGAGTACCCTACTACCTCCTGGGTGGGTGGGTGGATGGATGGATGGATGGATGGTAAATGAACATGTCCAAAGTGCCCAGAAATCTGGGGAATGAGAAATGAGTGTGACAGGATATGAGCCAGAAGTCACAGCAAACAAAAAAATGGATTGAGTGTGTTCAGGCAGGTAAACCAGGCTGGAAGAACAAACACACCTGGAAATACTACAGGAGTCCAGATGGCTTTTGCCCTCTGAAGACCTGCCCCTTCTCCATGACCACCACCTGCTCTGGACCTGACGTACACAAGCCCCGCCTGCAGGCCCTGTACCCAGCTCAGGACCTGCTCCTGCCAGCACGAAAGGAAAGCAGGACAAGTGCCAAGATCTGGAGGCAGCTTTGTTTTCAACAGCCAAATAGTTTCAGAGTAACTGTCCCCTATAAAAAGAAACTGGTTTCTAGAAAAAGAGTGGTATCAGTGTCATGAAATGCAATTACAGCCCTCAGCCTACATTCCCAGAGAGATAAATGAAGGACCGACATTTCTAATTCCAAGGAGGGAGGTACATGTGTGTGTGCATGTGAATTAAATCTGCATCGAAAACCTTACAAAGCGGTGATGAGCCCTAGGAGCCTGAAAAGGCAGGACCTCTTTATTGAAGGCAGGATGAAGTGGTTGGGGGATCCAGGTGCATTTCAGTCTTCACCAGCTTCTGAGACGGTTGCCCAGAGCTCAGCTGGAGAGGGAGGGAGGCAGATAGGCAGGTAGCTAGTCACCTGAAACAGCTGTTTCAGAGGTGGACTGGGAGCAGGTAAAAAACTTTTGAACTGCCAGAGAGAATATGTTCATCAGTGCTGACTGGTGTGACTCTATGAACCATTATCTCTAAAATGGATGGGGTCTCTATGCTGCTCTGTGACCCTTTTATGAAACTCCACTGGTCCTGTAAACCTAGCTTGTTCTCAGGTCTCTACTCCATCCTCACCACTTGCACCTTCGATGCCCTGGCTTCTCAGGCGGTAGAGAAGAGGAACAAGGATGTCCTCACCTTCCTGCTCCCCATCTCCACCTTACCGTCCTTCTCTCCTTACCATCCCATCTCAGAGATGCCCCAGACAGAGCTGTCCAGTCCCTTTGTTTGCCTATGAATCCAGCGCCATCTGTTATTATACATCTTCCCCTCTTTAACCGTTTCTAAGGGTACAGTTCAGTCGCATTAAGGACCGCAATCCATCATATATTTTTAAACTTCTTCCTCACTATCAGCTTCTCCCCGAGCCTACCAACATGAAGTCTCTCCCATTTTTAAACACACACACACACACACACATACCCCTTCAAGTTTCTTACTTTCACAATTGAACTTCCTGAAAGAAGTCTACTGCTGCTGTCCCCACATCATGACCTCTGAATGACTCTTCTCTGTTCATCTTTTCACTCCCTCTCCAATCTGGCTTCTGTCTCCATCACTCCACTGAGGTCAACAACTGCTTTCTAATTGTGAAAGGCTCAGACACTTTCCAATCCTTATCTTGTTCTTTCTCAGTAGCTCTTCCTAGAACTGCTCCCTCTGCCCCACCTCCCCAACGGCACCCCTGGCCCTGTCTCTTGCTTCTCCTACTACAGTTCCCATTGCCCCTCAGTTCTTTCAAATGGCTCCAACTATTTCATCTGCCCCTCTCTTTCACAAAATTGGTTGATCCCTGAATTCTGATCGTGTCTGTCCTTGCTCCTGAGATCCAAATGCTATATAAACTTTTGTCTAGACATCCCATAGGAACCTCACACTGAGGAGGAGTTCAAAACAGAACTCATCCTTCATTTAATCAAATGTCACTCCACCAAGTAGAGATTTAGGGTCATCCCAGACCCTTCTCTTCTCTGTTCTTACCACTCAGTGCGATCAACAGAATGCAAAGTCCTACTGATTCTAACTCTCTAGGGCCCAAGACCACCATCTTGGTGGGAGCAGTAAAATTTCTAGCTTGGATTACTACACTAGCCTCAATCATTTTTTAAAAGGAGAGGTGCAGGCAGGAATAAAGGCAAACAGGCAGGTAGGCAAGAAGAGAGAAAGAAGCAGCACTTTATTTATTTCATTTTAGTTGCTCATCCTGGTTGTTCTCCTGGCCCCATGCAAACTTGGATCCTTGGGATGTGTGTGGACTGTGTCCTTGGTCGAAGGCGGCTGAACAAACTGCTACTCTACCAGGGCGTGCTAGCTTCTAGCGTAACCCATCTCCAATCTATCCTCTGCATGAGTACCAAAGCATTCTCTTTTAAGAGCAAATGTGACCCCTAGAATCAATTGTGATCCTGTTATATAAACTCTCCACTGCCTTTAGGAAATAATCCAAATCCTCGGGTTCATCAAGATCTAGTACCAGCATTGTTTCCTATACTTCCAAATACAAACCATTTTCTTAGGTAATTTTTACAATTTCTGGGAAAACTCACTTTTCAAAAAATGTGGTTTTTTGTAGTAATTTATTCTACATATGAAAATAACCTCGTATGTATAGGTTCCCCACCCTTCAGGCAGATGTAACACACCCTGACCTCCACCAAATCACCAAGTGTTCTTCATCATTGTCCAGTAGGCTCCGCCACCACTGTCCCCTCACCTCCCATCCCCCATTGGTCACCTCAGTTCTGTTGCAAGTATCCAAAGGTCAATGTTTCATCTGTTCCTTTGTTTTGTCTACTCACATTCCACCTATGAGCGAGGTCATCTGGTATCTATCTTCTTCTTTTGACTTAATTCATTTACATCATCCCCTCCAGATCCCTCCATGTTGATTAAAATGACAGGGTTTCATCTCTTCTAAGGGCTGCGTAGCATCCCATTGTATATATGCACCACCTCTTCTTTATCCATTCATCTGATTTTGGGCACTTAGGTAGTAGTTTCCAGTTCTTAGCTACTGTGAATAGGGCCACAAAAAACATGGGGATGCATACATCTCTGTGGATGGTGTTTTTGCATCTTTTGGGTATACGTCCAGAAGTGGAATGACATGATCGTATGGGATTTCCATCTTCAGTATTTTGTGGAATCTCCAAACTGTTTTCCAGAGGGGTTGCACCAATTTGCACTCCCACCAACAGTGTAAAAGTGTTCCCTTTTCTCCACATCCTCACCAGCATTTGTAAAACTACGCCTTTTCTTTTCTTTTTTTTTTAAGGAAAGGTGCAGGCAGGCAGAAGAAGCATTTTATTTATTTTACTTAGTGATTCATCCTGGTTGCTCCCCCTAGTCCCAGGACGTGAACCTGGGTCCTTGTGATATATGTGGACTGCACTCAGCTGGAGGCAGCAGAACTAAATGCTGCTCCACCAAGGTGCACTGTAAAACTACTCTTACGAACTTCTTAGCTTGGTTCATATTATTCCCCTTCAGTCCAGGATGTCCTCCCTCTCTGTCCACTTAAGGCAATGTACTGAAATGACCCCACCTGCCCAGCCCCCTTCCTCCTCCATGCAAGCCGCACTTTCCACACTTCCACTTGCTCCGGAAGTGGGCCACGTCTGTCTACCGGCAGTTGCGTGGCGCTGGCTAGTGGAACGAGCCATTTGTGCTTACACGCGCACTTAGTACAAATGCTAGTGGAAAAGCAGGTGCTAGGCTAGGAGGGAAAAGAGCAATACAAGGATTACTAAGGCCACATGTCACAGAACTACAGAAAAGGAGAGTTTGTCATTAACTTGTTATTGATTTAGGGGGTGAGGGAAGGGAAAGAAGTGGCCATGCTGAGTTCTCCAACACATTCTGGACTGTTCCCAATTATGAAAAGGACTACTGTTTTCAATTCTCATTCCAGGATGTTATCAACCTTTCTCAGACACCAGGTAGGTCCCTAAATTGTGATTTTGCAGCTCCCAAGGGTTCTAGGAGGTGGAAATGGGGAAAGAAGGAGGAGATAAAGCAAGTACAGGTAGGTATGCACTGTTCTGGGCAGACTAGGAGTCAAACAGCAGTGGTGACAGGAAGCCTTTTGCTGAGACTGGCAGCTAACAAAGGAAAAGGGTGATGTGCCTTCCCTCAGGGTAGAGGCTTCCAGGCACCTCCACCCTGGGCATCAGGCAAACCTAGATCTGCCACAGCTCCAGGCCAGGCTAGGAGTGGGGCTACTGGTTTTAAGGGATAAGATTCTTGCAACCATTTTTACAGAAAATAACTCAGTTGTTTAATAAAACTGTTCTATAGAATTTTCCCTTCCAAATTAGTTTACAAAGATGTGAGACTAGGAATAATTTCCCAGTGAGAGAGGTTTCTCAGGATCGGTGCTCCGAAGGCCCGCCCTCCCTCTCATGCCTCCGATTCCTGCGGAGCCCTGACAACCTCTGGGATGGTGCCCACAGTTACATCCCTAACTCCTTCACATGGGAAAGCGTCCATTTGGTTAGAGGGAAGAGTCTAAAGAAAGGAAATAACAATAAGCTTTTCATTTTTACACTTAAGGACTATTGCAAATTCCCCCACGTAGGCTCTTGAAATTTCTCCCTTCTTCTACCACCCCAGCCCTGGGGATGAATCCCCAGCCCTGCGCAATGGGGTGCTGAAGTACAGCCAAAACTTCAGTTTCTCTTCTCCCAAACACAGAATGCCAAAAGACAACTGCCAAGAGACTTCTGGGCTCCAAAATTCCAACAACTTGGCTCAAAGCCAGCAACTTACCAAAGATTTTCTGCAGTGACTAATTAATCTTTATTCAATTTAGCACCACCAATGATTAGGTAGGCTAGCCCCACTAAAGCCTAAAGGCTAGATGCTCCCTAGCTACCTCTGTTCTAAAACACCAACACCTGCCAGTCAGGAGCCCCACATGGCCTCTGGGCACCTGCTCTGGTCAAGCAGGAGCAGAGTTCCCCACTACAAGTTGTTCCTTGCCCACCACCTGATTTTCTAAACTCCTCACCTAATTTATAACAGGGCAGGACTCCTGCTAATAGACCTGCTGGTGCCCAGAAGGGAAATGTTTTGGCAGCTCCCTGGACTGAAATCTAAAATCTGAGAGACAGAAGTGCTCCACAGGGATATTCAAAAGTGCTGCTTGCTGCCACGACCCTCTCACCAACTGCGGCTGCTCCAAGTCCAGGGAAGCCATTCCTAAGTGGAAGGCAAACCAGATGTCCTCTGCCCTCTCACAGACTGGGTGACTCAGGACCACTCGATACCGAGAACGATCAGGCTGATCTGGGTGTACCTCACCCCCTGGGGCTCCCTTTTTGGATACACCCTGAAGATGCCACCTTTACAAATGTTACTCACTTCAGAATAGGGAAAAGTGAGTGTTCTGTTCAACTAACATTCACACTTGACCAGTACTGGACACTACAGACATAAAGACTTTGCTGAAGGACCTTAACTAAGCACCCCGCTATTTCAGAAGACATCTGAACAGAAGCCCCAGTGCATCTCAAACTACACAGTGTGAGGGCAGGAGGAATTTCATAAACATTGGGCTGGGATGACATCAAACAGGGAGCTAACTCTGAGGTAGCGGCTGTGGAGTAATTGAACCTCTTGTTAATAACAGCACATGTTTTAACAGCCTAGCATAGGACAGGAGCTGACATGAAACAAAGAAGGTGGACAAGATCTTTGTTATCATAAAGCTTGTGGCTCCTGAAAAGCAAGTCAATGACTGGAGAGTGAACCACACTTGCTTCATATTACTACAACCCAACTAGATAAGAGTGGCTTTGGGGGTCAAGGCGGAAAAAAAAAAAAAAGATGTTTTTACTTCATTTATTTTAAGAAGAAGGAAGGGAGAGGAGAGGGAAGCACCTTTTTACCTGTTTTGGTTGTAATTTGTTTGGCTTTACATGCTCTATGCCCCAGCCTCCTTCAGCTCTGTGCTAAGCCACCGGGGTCCACCTTTACATCATTTTTAATCACCTAAATAGTTTGGGAGAAAGCAGCAGAAGAGGAGAGAGATCAGAATACACAGACAAGTGGAATCGTTACTTAACTACATGGTGCAACCAGCTGCCCTCTGACCCTTCACCTGAAACTGCTGAGAAAGGGTCACGCATGAGACTGAGGCTTCACCAACATTCCCTGCTTACCTGCAATCTGGGTGTCAACGGAGCAATACAACGGCCAAACAGCAAGGGAAAGAAAGATTCGGGGGATGCAAACAAACCACGTGCTGCCTAACTGACCTCTGGGCCCTGGAGAAGCTGAGCTCTCTCCTTCCAGCCATGTGCCGGAAACAGACATGGACTGCTTACTCCTGCTAAGTGTTCCCAAACCTGTTGAGAGCTGATGCCCAGGCAGAGCAAGTGGCGAGGAGCCAGGGGAGAGCCCCAAGCCAGGCCAGACTCCTGGCATCGGAAGCCCACAGCTTTTGGCCAAGATGCCATCAGAACCTCGAGCAGGCCTTCGGCTGCCTGAAAAGAGAGTGCCTGTTTTTCTGAACTTTACTGAGGCAGCACTTACATACAATAAAGGTCATCCATGTAAGTATGCAAATCAATGACTTCTAGCAAATTTCTCAAGCTATGGAACCGTCACCGTGATCAAGTTTTTGAACATGCCCATCGCGCTAGACGGGTTTGTAGCTACTCCCCAACCCGAAGGCGATTACGGTCTAGTCAGGTTTAAGAGGCTGATGCATAAGGAGAAAGAAGTTAGAGCCTGTGCTGTTGCCACCAACTCAACAACATGAAGGGAATTCAGAGGGAAAGTCATGGCAGCCTGCCTCGGCATGAAAAGTACTCTGTGGGGCTTGGCCCGAGGACCTTGAAACTTATACAATATTTTTAAAAAGTAACTACAGCTGGGAAAAGTGCCTCCCAAATGAAAATGAAAAGTCCCTTAATCTGTTTACTGGCACTCTCCCAAACAACATCTCAGTAGTACTATTGCACAAATCTCTCTTCACTGTGACAGATTCTGAGTACGAGACAGAGCCAAGGAAACAAATAGATTCTCAGTTAAATCTTGAGATGGGCATTGTCCTTTCCTCCTGACAGCTGTAGGCTTTCAAAATCGCTGTAAAGCTGTGGGTCCTGAACTCCAAACCCCAAATATTCCAAACCACAAACAGAAGCAATATAATTTATGAAAAAAATGTTTCCGCCTTTAAAGTCAAAGCATAGGCATCTTAACTGATGTCGCTCATGGGGTTGGAGGTTTTACAGATGTCTTTTATATGGAATCCGATGTTGGCCAAAAGCTGTCGATATTCCTTTGGATGTGGAATGTAAGTAAAAGAAGCAAGGAGGAGAGAGGAGTCTGAAAACTAGAAAAGGTGGAATCGCAGCTCCACAATGTCCCCACACAGCTGGGCTGTCAGGAGACAGCGCTCTCGTGATCTGCGCCCTCCTATAGACAGCTGGCTCGGTGAAGGAAAATCCCCATGGAGAAGCATTACTCCATGAGAGCAACTAAAACTCAGTCTGGCCTTAATTCCTTAATTCCTTTACATGGCTGAATAATATTCCACTGAAGGTACATACTCTTCCAGCCATGGATGCTTGGGCTGTTTCTACCTTTTAGATTATCGTGAACAATGCTGCTATCGATACAAGCGTACACGTCTGTAAATCCTGCTTCAAGTTTGAACTTCCAATTCTTATACCTTAGTTTTTCCAAAGGTTTTTCCAAAAGCTCTTTCTAAACTAATCTAACGGTGCCACTCTCCTGCTGACACACTTTGAGAGACACCATTTCGCTGATGGACTCCTTGGCTGCCAGCCCACACTGGTACCACTTGCCCTCCCTCCTCGCCACTCTACCTCTACATGTGCATGGTGCTCAGGCATTCACACGTGCTGCTCCAGGAATAGGGCGTGCTCTCCCCTGGACATCTTGTCTCTGCAGCTTCAAGTCGCTTCCCCAGCCATGGACATGTGTTCTATGTCCCCCAGTCTTCCCTGAATGAAGGGAGGGATGACGATGCATCTGCTCCCCGTCAGGGCCTCATCACACTCTTTCTCAGTTCTCTGAGCAACTCTACTCTTCCTGCCTTCCTAGGCACAGAGCTTTCCTCTGCTCCCACGCACCTGCTCCGAGACTCTGCTCCAGAGGACAGCGAGCTTATCTCTGGGTTTCTAGCTCCAGTCTGAACAGAGTGTAAGACCCACAACATTCAAATCTTTATAGAATGAACTGCATTTTTGGTTGATGAGAGATACATTAAGTGTTCAAATTAAACTGTGCTTATAAAAAGCTGTAGGAATACTTGTGGGTCCAAGATTTTATTTTTAAAACCATGTGGATGCTAACTTCCAGTCCCACACTGTCTTGTGTTCCGAGAGGAACAACAAACGCACGTTTTCTCCACAGGCTTCCTTCTTCAAACATGCCTGATCCCCCATCTGTTCCCCTGCCTCAGAAGGAACAGGCCTCCTTAAAACCAAAGGGCCTCTTAACTGAAAGTTCATATCCAGAAAATGTAAAGGATATGCATAAACCAAAAGGAACGAACAGACCCCCAATGAAAAATGAGCAAAAGATTTGACCAGGTACTTCACAAAAGACATGCACATTGCCAGAAAGTACCCAAACTGGTTGTCCGTCAGGGAAATGTCATCGAAACCACAAAGAGACGCTGTTACGCATCCATTAGAATGGCTAAACTTCAAGACTGACAATATCAAGAGTGGATAAGGGCATGGAAAACCGAGAACTCTCACACATGAGAGTGTAAACTGGGACAATCACCTGAGGAAACTGTTTGGCAGCAATTCTAAAGTGAAACATGTCTCTACCCTCAAGCTCAGTGATTCTATTCTTGGGGATGCATCCAAACAAAATGACTGTCTACGTCGACCAAAAGACAGCTTTATTCATAACACTCCCAAACTGAAAACAATCAAAACGACCCAACAGTCACATGGGAAAGACGCCGCACTGCAGCCGTGTAGTGGAACGCAGCAGGGAAGATCACGTCCCCGAAGCATGTGGCCCTGTGGACGAATGGACAGATCAAGGCAGACCACAGAACACGCTGCGTGCCCCACTTACAAAGAGAACAACAAAATCAGAAAAAGAACACGACAAGATTCAAACCTATGCCACAGAAGTCAGTCGGAAGAGCGGTTGTGCGTGGGGGCTTCCCTCCCTCTGAGAAGGGGCAAGAAGCTGCCTCCGGCATGCAGGACTGGACAGGGCTTGTCTGAAATGCAGACACTCCTGGGCCCACTTGGCTAAGCTGGGAACCATGTTTCCCAGAACCTGTAGTTGAGAGTTTTGAGTTAGGATGGGCTGAAAAGAGCAACTTGCATGAGACAGGGAAGACAGAACGAAAGCTATAGCCATTGTTCTCTGAAGGTCTCAGCAGCCAAACATGGTGAGGAGACAGCAGTGTCTGGCTCTCCTCTACGCACATCCGGCTTGCCTTTCTCACTGTGGAGCCTGCTGGCCAACAACAGCTGCAGGCCATTGCCAGACATTGGCTGTGGACCCTACTGGCCAGTAGCTACCCAGAAGCAAAGGCTTCCCACAGAGCTCCCCAGGAGGTCCCCCAGGGTGGGCCTGCTTCGGTAGAAGATGTTCAGGCTGATTGGTTAGTGACTTCTCTCTGACCCCAATCCTCCCTGATCTGGACTGTCACTTGCCCAACTCCTCCCTCATTTACATATATAAAAATTTGAGTTGTACACTTACAACTTATTGGTCCACTTTACAGAGGTAAAGAAATACTACCATTAAAAAAAAAGAATAAACAATAAGCCATCAAATAATCATCTTTTCAGTGTTGGAGAGAGCAGTAACCCCAGGGGCAAGTGGCAAACGTACGGGAATCCACGCTGTGGATATCCACCCAGACACCAAGCGAGACCCCAACAGCGCTGCCCGGCATGAGATCTAGCAGACAGCTGAAGTCCAGTGGGTGCAGCCTTCTAACCAGAGCCAGGGTGGTGAGCTTTATAAATAGCAAACAGAACAAACACATGGTTCTCTGCCTGGCAAGTGACCAATGTCCCAAACCTAGTTTCATGCTCTAAAGTGAGTTTTTCATTTTGAAGAGATGGACTCAATTCAATGCTCACCTGAACGCAATGAGTTTAGAGTCTCTAACTGGGCAGAAAGGGACACTTGGGGGCAGGGCAGGGATAAGTCACACCTCTAGTCTATGGCATTTAGAAGATGCCACTGGGGTGTGATAGCAGCTCCAGGTATAGGCAGTCCTCTGCATCTAGGTCCCCACACAAGAAGGAGAAGTGTGTCTGGACATCCCCGAGTAACTGTTCTCCAGGCAGAACATCAACATGTCTTGTCACCTTTTACTTCATTCAGCAAATTATTTATTGAATGTGTAGCATATGTCAAGCCCCGTGCTTGGAATTAAATTGACACCAATGAATGAAAACACAGTGCCTGTACTTAGGGAGCTTACTGTTTAGTGGAAGACACAGACAATGAACAAGTAAGCAAAAAGGCAGAGAATTACAAAATGTGAATGTCAGAGAGGAAACGCACAGATTACGGTGACTTAGAATAATAGAAAGGGCCCAAGGATAAACTGGTCATAGAAGTTTTTCTGAGCAGGTAACTTAAAAGAGAGGTCTGAAGGGCAAGAGGGAGGAACAGCATGGGCTCAGTCTTGAACCCTTTCACAGGTTTTCTCTCCAGCCCGTTCTTCATGCCATCTTCCTCTAGAAAAGGACAGAGTGACACATAGGTAGCACTTCTACAGATCACCTCGTGTACTCTTTATGACATGCTAAGGCCCCTCTTGACAAATGAGGAAAATAGGAGTTGAGAGACTAAACTGTCTGAGTCATAAAACAAGCCACCAATGGCTCCATAGTTAAATGATTAACTTCTCTACATTGCTTCCCTTTGTTTCCTTGCATCGTTACTTTTAAGTAAGCCAAAGAAACACTCCCTAACTCTTCCACTATAGGTCCTTCCAATGACTATCAATTCTGCAAGGATTAGTTTCAGTTCCAAGAGCGCAGACTGCTAAGATCTTAGGATCCCTCCTCCCAACAGAACAACTAAGAAAACATTTATTTTGACTACCACAACCTGTGAAAAGAAACAGAACCAGCATCTCCACAGAGCGAGAGGACATATGCCCCCATAAAAGTTATGAGAGGCTTGTCTTTCTCAGTGCCGTGTCTCTATTCCAAGACCCTGGGCCATGGCAAGAGTCAAGCAAAACTGACACACACCCAGAGTTAGAGGACTGTCTCTGGCAGTGAACACTACCGAGCTGGCTTGCACCGAGGTAGGGAGAGAGGCGGAGCACACCTGGGTATGGAAATAGGACTAGCGCACTGGTGAATAGTAAATGGTAAAGGGAGATGCAGCCCCCAAAGGAGCTGGCCCAGAAGGCTACCATGATGGGGAAGTTCCTGAGGGAAACAGCAGCCCTGTCAACCATTAGCACACTGGTGCTGTGCTGTCCACTGTCTGGGGGCCTTCCTGAATTCTACTCCCAGGCTTAAGGGCATGTTTACCAGTCCCTACTAGCACTGCAGCTTCTCTGGAGGACAGAGACTTTCAGAAACGGGGCTCTAACAACAGTTACAGGCTATACCCATTTCGTGGGCTGTGCTAGAATTGTGGTCCACTTGCTGACTGTGGACCCACAACCTTACGCCTCTCTCTGTGGCCTTTATTGTTCATACCCATAACTCTGGGGGAAATCTCTGCATTCCCGATGCCAACTCCAACCTTGTAGGCTGGACTCTCAGGCCTCAACACAGGGCTCACCTTAGAGCATCAATAAATCTGACCAGTGTTGATAACACAAAACTAAAGGAAGTCTAGTGTTCAAACCAAGATTCAGGTGTATTCTATGCAATTCAACACCCGAATAAAAGGCCTTTACATCAGGGAAGTCTAACCCATAGAAATAACCACAGAATGCCAAGCAGATGGAGGACACAGAGAAATATATGTGAAATGATGACTCTAAACAAAAGCCCAGGGGACAATCTGAATGCAACAGACTTAAGCAAACTACCTGATGAAGACTTTAAAGCAACAGTGATAATCATACTCACTGAAATCGGGAAAACTATGGAGGAACAAAAAAGAACTACAACAAAGAGAGAAGATGAAGCAGCTCAAAACAAAAGTCAGGAGCTAATGAACACAACAGCTGAACTCAACACACTAGAGAAGCTCAAAAGGAGGCTGGAAGAAGCTTCCAGCAGAATCAGAGAGATGAAAGCTGGGACAGCGGAACGCACGCAAACAGATGAGCAGAAAGAGAGAAGACCTAAAAGGAACAAAGCCAGCACACAAGACTTACGGAATAACACCAAGAGGAGCAACATGCAAAACACAGGGACCCCAGAAGAAAAGAGAGTAAAGGGGCACAAACTGTACTTGAAAAAGTAACCGCTGAGTATTTTCCTAACCTGAGGAATAAAGCAGACCTCCAGACCCAGGAATCTCAAAAAATTCCAAGCAAAAGAAACCCAAACAGATCTACACAAAGATACATTCATTAAAATGTCAAAAATACAAGATAAACAGAGAAGCTTCAAAGCAGATAGAGAAAAACAACTTATAGATAAAGGAGTCCTCATAAGACTGTCAACAAATTTCTCAGCTAAAAATCTGATATATTCAAAGTGTTGAAACAAAAGGATTTCCAACCAAGGATACAGCTAGACCATCACCTACAACTGAAGGAATTACAAAAAGTTTTTCAGATAAGAAAAAGTTAAATGAATCCATCACCACAAAACCAGCTTCACAAAAAAAACAGTAAAAGGAGCTGTATAAAATGTTAAGAAGTCCCACCTAAAAGCAGCAAGACATTGACATGCCCTAGTGACCTAGCAGATAAATTCACATACATCACAAAGACCCAGGTTTGTGACCCAGGGCCAGGGGAACAACCAAGATGAACAACAAAATAAAATAAGTAAAAATGCTTCTTCTTCCACTCTTCCTGCTTGCTTGCCTACTTACCTTTATTCCTGCCTGCTCCATTCTTTAAGGAAAAAAAAAAAGTGTTGGTGGATATGCTGTGAAATATAGACTGAATTGCAATTTCAACATCCTAACTGTAATTTAATATTGTTAACTAAAGAAATAATGAATATTACTATATTTTTTAAAAAGGGCACAGAGTGGTCAAATGGGTTAAAAAGCAGCTCAAATTTTGGCTGCATTTAGGAGACTCATCTTCTTTCAAAAAATAAACATCAGCTCAAAGTCAATGACTGAAAAGACAATCCTCAAGTCAAATAGCAACAACAGCAACAGAAAAGGCAGGGACAGCCATACTTACATCAGATAAAACAGACCTCCAAATAAAGAGGACAACAAAAGACAGGGATGGTGGACATTATATAATGATTATTATATAAGGACAATATATAATAATCAATTCAACAAGAATATATTACATTTATTAATATACATGCACCAAGTGAAGGAGCATCAAAATACACAAAGCAATTATTAACAGAAATAGAGACAATGAAGCAATACAACACCAGTAGGAGACTTCAACATCCCACTTGCAGCAATGACAGATCAATCAGGCAAAAATTAACCAGGAAAGTTTAAATGACAAACTTGGACAGATGGAGATTCATACCCAGCACTAATAGACAAATACTAAACACTTTATCCAATGACTGCAGAATTCACATTTTTCTCAGGGGTGCATGGAACATTCTCAAGGACAGACGATATGAGGGACACAAAACATGTCTCAACAAACTCAGAAAGTATGAACTCATACCTAGCATTTTCTCTGATGACAAGGACTTAAAACTAGAAATCAACCACAAAAAGAAAGTAAGAAGATTCCAAAATATTTGGAGGTAAGCAACATGCTTCCGAATGACTGCTGGGTAAAGGAGGAAATCAAAGTGAATTTTAAAAGTACTTGGAGACAAATGAGAAAGAAGACCGAGCTACCAGAATTTATGGAATGCAACAAAAGCAGTACTACGAGGGAATTTTAATGCAATCCAGGCCTACCTCAAGAAACAAGGAAAATTGCAAATAAACAATCTAACCCTACAGGTAACTAGAAAAAGAATGAATCTAAAAGTCAGTAGAAAGAAGGAAATAATAAAAATTTGAGCAGGAATAAACAAAATAGAAATCAAAAAGACAATTGAGAAGATTAATGAAAACAAAAGCTGTTTCTTTGAAAAAATAAAACTGACACATCTTTGGCTAGATTCACTAAGAAAAAAGAGAAAAGTCGTACAACCAGAATCAGAAATGAAAAGGGAGAAGTTACAACAGATTCCATGGAAATCAATTGGTCAGTGTCTAGCTTTCCTGTATCTACTTCAATCCCATATACTTATTATAAAAAATAATGTTCAGCCCAAAGCTGGAAAATAAAAAAAGGACAGACTGCTATCAAAGACAAACTGCTTACTTTACTATATCCCACAACGACTTCTATCATGGCCTCTATAAGGTCTAATTTACACCAGTAATTAGTTTATATTACTATCTCCCCAGATTTGTGAGCTCCTAGGGATAAGGATCTGCCTTATCTTATTCCCAGCATTAAAACAATCAAGATATGAATTAACTAAACAAACTAGTTTGAACACACACACACACACACACACACACACACACACACACAGTCACTTCTCTCCCTGCTTTGGAAGGAGGAAGTTTAAGGGATTTGTTTTTAATAACTATCACCATTTATTGAATTTTCCTATGTGTGAAGCGTTATGCTGGTAACTTCAGAGAATTTTTCATCTGGTCCTTAAACAACCTTATAAAAGAATTCTTATTCTCACTGTACAAAAGAGAAAATTGAAGATTGAAGGTTAAACCAGAGCCTGGCTAAACAGCTGAAGATTCATACCCAGTACTATCTCACTCTAATGCCTAAATGATTCCACCTCCTCCCAAAGAACTCTTATCTGTCAAAATAGAATAGAAATTCACACCTTCATTGAGAGACCAGAGAGCACTCAATGAGAAAGGAGATAGTTCTGAACCTTAGATCACACAATATCTTGATTTATTATATCACCAAGACCAGCAGGGTTCAGCTAAATGCCAGCATTTCCATAAACTTCTGAGAAAGAGGTTTGGGGTGGAGTTTCCTTACAATGATGTCCTTGTCATCATTAAAGTTAGTAGACTGTGGTACACTCTGGGAGCAATAATAATTTGGGGTAAAATGTTTGGGTGACGAGATAAATGAGAAGTCCCTGGTCTAAAATGATACTTGGATAACTAGATAGCCAGAGTTAGAAAGGACTAAATGGAGATTTGGCAGAGGGTGAGGCTACTCATCAATTGTGAAGGTTAAGTGTACCATTCATTCAGCACTTAAAGCAAGACCATCTGCGTAACAAGTAATCAAAGAGAAACATGTCCACATACACATCATAGTGCGAGACCCTGAATGAACACCAGACATCAGCTTCCACCCGCTTGGCTACCATGTACAGTAGCACGAGCTCCCCAGTTAAGAAGGGTGGGAAACCCAGCCCACACTCATTCAGCAAACCATAGACCTAGGGAGGAGCAGCAACCACCAAGGAAGGGTACATTTTCCTGCCTCACACAAAGGCACCACAGTAGTAAAAATCATGCATCCCTACCATCCCTGGAAGAGGTAAACGTCACAAGAAAGGAGAGGAAACCCTTGAGAGCTACTCTGGACCATGGGCAGTGAACTCAGACAGGTGAAGGGGCTCTGACTCAACTCTGTTTATCTTGTAAAGAACAGGCCTGTCTCTGCAACTCTGATAGGTGGCATCAGTCATTTCCAAAGAGTCAGACAAATACTCCTTTCCACGCTTAGAAATGGAAGCCCTTTCTGGCCAGAGTGACTCGGGAAACTAGTCTACTTTTATATTAAATTAGAACAATGTCCTCGAAAACAACAGTCCTATCCACTACTTCCTGTCTCCTCCCAGAAAGCTGCCCGACCCCAGGCACATGGCCACATTAGACACTATTCAGAAGACTTCGAACTATGCACACGGCTGCACAAAGCAATGATCTGAGGCCCTTTAGGCAGGCATAGGAGTATGTACTGTAATTACTGAAGGTCCTAACACATCTTCCAATAGCCCTAGAGGTCATGTCATCACAACCAGCAGTGCAGCACTGCTCTTGGGGAAGAACATGCCTTCAGATCATTGGAGAGGGCCCCGGCCTTTCTCTGAGGTCAAAGACAAAAGCCTGGGCAAGGAAGCGCCAGAGTTTGGTTTTTGTGTCTTGTTTTTTTCAAACAGAGCAATTTTTCTTCCTTACTATCAAAATGAAATAACCAAATTATAATTTGCTATATCCTTTCAAGATTTTTATCTCTGCCTTTCAAATAGAGGTATACACATATGCCATATTTTTTAAGACAAAGAACAAGAAATATTAATTTCATCTCATCATAAAAACAAAAATTATTATGTTGGAACTGCAGTGATTCACTTGCTCTAAATTGATATGAACAATTTATTTAATGAGGATAAAATGTCATATACAATGATTAGACAGTCAATCTAAAATTAATCACTTATTGTTTTTATAGTATTAAAAAAATCTCAAAACCTATACATACCAAATCAATAAAGGGTTGTTAATACTGATGTCCACTCAGCTTGCTATGGCTAGGTTTCAATACAAGCACAAAGATTTAGCAACTGTAAGGAGTAATAAGTGATCAAGATTACCTCCAGGAGTAGCAGTTACGTCAATTGCCTCTGAAGGAGCATAGGCCACACACCTCTGGGTCTAAGGTCCAAGGGGAAATAACCACTTTGAACAACTAAATAAAAATAAAATAAAGTGTGTCTTCCTCCTCTCTCTTCCTGCCTGTACCTTTCCTTTAAAAAGGAAAATTCCCCCTAGGGCAAGTACCCACTCTTCTCAAAGAGAACTCTTTCAAAATTTACCAAACCCCTTATCTTGATTTTCAGTAGTCAACATCAAATGTGAAGACTGTGAGCATCTTATGTTACCACAGAATTACGCTCAAACGCTCTGAATTTCTTTTACTTTCAATCCTCAAACCAGACCACTGTGTTTTATAACAAGGTCTCCATACGCAGGCAACTCCTCTACAACTCAGCTTCATTTTCCAGAGCTTTCTGCTATTCGCGGCTTCAACGGAACTCCCCGTGGCGGCACGTCCTCTGCAGCCTTTCTAAGGGGGAGCTTTAATTAGCACTGATGTGTCTTTTCCAGATATTACCTCTCTACCATCTAATACAAAAACATCTGGACCTCTGAGGGCCCAGGTCTGATTTTTTTCGCCAATGTCTCAATATGTTGCCATTTTAATACTTGCTCTTTTGAGGTTAGTTGAACAGCTTGGAAGTCTTCTTATGGGTCAAATGTATTTGTGAGTCAATCTATAAGAAGAAAACTGATCCTGATGAAGGCTATTACATCTACACTTTAGTAAAATCAAACCAAACCCAAAGACCAAAGGGAACAGGGAAGGACTACTTTCATGAACTATTCAAGTCCATATACAGAATATGTGAAAGAATATAACATACCTGGGAGTAAAAGAATAAAAAGAAAATCTATCACATGGGATGAGACAAAGATAGCATAGACCTTTGCTATTTTGTAAATAGAAAAGCAATGAATGGCAGCCTCAGAGGGTTCAGAAAGGGAAACCAGAGTGAAGAGAAGTAGAAGTTAGGAGAGGAAACTCAAGCAGGTAAAGAACACTTTTAGACCTGTGGACTCATTTCTCAAAGGAAAAGCTGGGAACTTCCCCTCTGATAGCTCACCGTCAAATGTTCAGAGAGCTAACTAACTTAATCAGGGTGTAATGAATTATACAAAACAAGTCAAAAGCCAAGCAAACTCCCATGATCTCAGAACCCTGTAGAACGATGGGTCAGGCAGTTCACTCCCCCACCTGCCCATTAAAAATGTAGAAGAAATGCTGTTGTGTGTGTCCAGAGGCCACAGGACACTTCTACAGCTCCTCTGTCAGAAACAAGCAGGGGTTCACTCAACACTGGCCAAACCCCACAATTCTCTTTTCTCTATGACCTCTAACAAGTCTCCATTTGGGTTCCTAAGAGGAATGAGAGGGGTGAGGCTGAGATCTGTTCCACACCATTTCTCTCTGACCCGCCACTGAGCTAAATGTCTGCAGAAGATCCCTGCCTAGAGAGATCCCACTATTGAGCAGTGAACAAAAGCACTCAAGTTTACTGACAGCTAAGCTGAAAATCAGCCACCCTCAAGAGCGGAGCCTTTCAATCAGTACACAATGGCGACAGAGTGGGCTAAGGTCTCGAGTACTTCAAGTACTTTCGCGTTCTCAGTGTTTCTGGAGAAAATGCCTGGGGGCCTTGGACACAGGCTCCCTGGACTGTGACGGGTCTCAGTAAATCCTACAAGTGGGTCTTTCCCAGAGGTGGACCAGGGGCTTCCCTGAAAGGATGGATGTTCGTTCACAGAGGGAGAGCAGGGGGAAGTTGGGCTTCAAATGCCACAGAGCGACAGCTGTCGGTGTTCCTACAATTCAGGCACGTCTGAATTTACGGAACATATTCTTTTATAAAGGGAAAAAAACTACTATGTGCTACTTTGGTGTGTGTGAACTAAGAGTGAGAAAAAGGTAAACAACTATTATTTTACTTTACGCTGAGATTTACTACCTGTTCATTAGAATTACCAAGAAACTTGAAAAAACAAAACAAAACGCAATGTTCAGATCCAACCCCAGATCAAGATCAATCGACTTCTCTACAGTAATGTGAGGTAGGTGTGTGTCACCCTACCCCCCACCCCCCAGCCCCCATCCTGCCCTCAGTGATTCACCAGGGCTGAGAGGAAAGGAAACAGAGGAGAAACTGCACAGCACACATCTGCTGAAAAAACAGAGGTTTGTCTAGCAGGCCTTCTGCCCTTCATACGTGTTCATCACCAATTCAACAAATCTACTGTCCACCAACCTTAAAACAACAATAACAAAAGGAGAATTGCCCAACAAAACGAATTGAGTAATATTCCACAGAGCTTAAGGAAATGATGTGCCGAATCTCTGAGGGTGTATGTTTCGTTCAGGAAAATGTAAACCAGCTGTAATGTTGTCTCTCCTGGGTGAAGTCACACCACAACGTATCTAAAGATAGCCCAGGGATTGTATGTTTGAGGGAAAGCACAGAATTAAATAAGCACATCCAAGTGGGTGAAGGAAGACTGTAGGTTGAGTGACTGTGGCTGCCAGGTCAGCTTCAGTTTCCTTTTGCCCAACAAATCAAAGTCCTGGGCGCTCCAAACAGGGTAAATATAGCTTGGCCCCACCAAGGACAGCCTTGTGGTTGTGAGAGACGCCTGTCCGGTCCTCTGGCCCTCCAATGATGCCTCCTGTCAGACATACCTCACCTCCTCCACTTACCAGAGTGGGATGACTTTTCCAGTCAAGCTTTTTGGAAATGGTCATTAAGATCAGTGCCAATTCAAGTATAACTATGAGTCTGAAGAAAGAGAAGATGAGTTAGAAGAATGCGTTTTGAGGTAAATAGGGTTTGGCCATGATTGCATATAAAACCCAAGGAGGAAAGCTTTCAGATGCAGAGACCTCACCGAGTTTGAAGACAGTCACCAGTAGGTCCCTGAAGGAATAAAGAAGGCAGGCGGGGAGCTTTGTGGCTCAGATGGCTGGGATGGTTGGGGTGTGGACCATGTAAAAAGCCCAGGGACCCAGGTTTATAATCCAAGGCCAGGAGAAAAGCTAAAATAAACAAAAATGCCTCTTTTTCTCTCTTCTCCTTTCCTTCTTTCTTTTCAAAAAAGGGAAAGAAAAAAAAAACAACCCCAAAGCTCCATTTAGGCATGTCATTCCATGGTGCTTTGTGCAGCAGAAGCCTCCTGAAGGAGCCAGCATCTCCATAATGCTTCCAGATGATGTGAGTAGCTATAGATGACAAGTGTCTAGTAATTCTACAGGGCAGCACAAAGTAAGTCCAATCCACAAAGTCAAAGTGGGCAGCCCTGGAGGCTTCAAGTTTCACTGGTACTACCCTGTGAGACTGCTCTGTCTGATCAGTGGCCCAACTGTTCCATTTGAGGTACAGTGCGGTCCAGGGTGATTGCAAACCTCAAGCCCACTCAAGTGTAACTCACATGTAACTTCTGCTCCTTAGGTTCTTTAAATCAAAGCAATTCCTTCAGTTCCTATATCAGAGTTAGCACTAGTCCATAGCAAGCTTACAGCTATAAGGAAAGTATACTGACATCAGGAGTTCCTCTGTGAGGAACCAAGTGAAATTTTTTCTCAATTATTCTTCATTTTCCTGAAATTAACTGCTCTTCCTACACCTTTCTTGGACCAGTAGAATATGGCTTCTTGGAAAATGCCTCTATCCTTGGGGCATGTCCTTGGGGCTTAGGCAGCTGAGACGCTAGTGTGCAGACCATGTACAACCCAAGGATGTGGATTCAAGACCCAGGGCTGGGTGAAAAACCAAATGAATAACTAAATAAAGACATGTCTTCCTCCTCTTCCTTCCTTCCTTAAATGATTCCTCCTTCTCTTCCTTTCTAAAAAAAACCCAGAAAACAAAAACGCCTCGAACCTTCTCTTAACAGAGAAGATTAAAGTAGAAAGACCAAAATCATCTCATAGTGCAAAAAGTACTATGTGTTCTAAGGGAAAAAAAAGCTCTTTCCATACATGGGAAGCTCCTCATTCTAGGTACCTGAGACTGAGCTTTATGACTAAATCAAAGAGACTGGCAACCATGGTTCTCCTCCCACCTCTGTCCATTTAGTTTTGAGAGCATGGACTGGAGGAAACAAAAGAGCTATGCCTTCTGCAGGGCCTGTCCCATAGAAAAAACAATCAGTTTGATTTTTATGTCATGATATCATCAGCCACCAATCAACAGAGAGAAGGAGGAGTAGGTTTTGTCTATGAAACCAATGATTGCAATTGTCAAATCACAAGAGGCAGTGCAGGTGTGAGATAGATTTTCTTTTATCCTCCTTTTGTGTTAAACTATAGAAGAAAGCGAAAGGCGGGGGGTGAGGGAGAGAATATGAAATATGGTAATATGGAGTTGGAATATGGAATAATGGAATGAATCAAACCAAAAGTCCCCTAGAGTAAGCTCCGACCATCCGGGTAGGTACCTGCGCCCCTGTTTCTCCCCACCTCCCACTCCTGACAAGATTGACAGTGCCAGCCTTTGTTCTGTGAGGCACTAAACGGCATCTGCCCAGTGTGCCCTGCCAAGGGAAGAGTTTGAAGAAAGTCAGATTTTGTTACCAAAGCTCGTGTGCACGTGTCTGTTTTCAAATAGGTGGAGCAGAGAATGAAAAGAAAATACTTTGGTTATACAGATATTAGTCTGTATTAGTCAAAATCTCTACTGCAAGTGAAACAGTTTTCCTTTGTACATTAAGCTAGAGGTTCTTGGGTTCAGTCATTTTCAGTCCCTTTTCTCCCAGAAAACCCTGACCATCTATGAATGAAGCTGTTTAGCTAAGGTTAGAATATGCAACGGAGAGGGGGCGGTGGCAGCAGAGGGCAAGGGGCTCCAGGAGAGCAGCGGGTGAAGGAGAAAACTCACAGAGCAAATATTGTTTACAAGTGCTGAGCCGCTACTGCGGTCTCCCGCCTGTTCAAGCAGTTGTCACAGTCAGTCCCGAACAATCAGCTGGAGGCAGGGAGCGCGGGCAGAGAGGGCAACATTCCATGCTGAGTTCGCCCGGCAACTGTGTGTGCCAGCTCTCCTGGGAAGCCTCCAGCAGACGGCTGGGCACGGCAAGGGCAGGCACTCAACTCTGATTAAAAGCCCAGGTGATGTCAAGAGCCAGGCACGATGCCAGCACACGCACAGTTATGTGAAAAACAACACAGGAGAAACGGCATTTTTTACTGAAAACAGGGTGCATCTGAAGCACAGGCTGCTGGCCCTCAAACAGCATCTGAGGATGAGGTCCACCATGCCGGGGAGACAGAGCAGTCACCAAAAAGTCACTGAACTATTATTACTTCGGTAATATCACCGCACACCTCTGAGCTCTTATAATTTAACTGTAAGTGACAAATATCCTATGAGATGCCATTAAATATGAACGTCTCCCTCATGAGTGGTGGGACTCAGGTTCTTTTAAACAGTATGACTAGATGTAAAATTAACTAGGATTAAGCCAGTGAACTTGAGGCTAGTCTTAATCTAGCCCTTTGAGCCGACTGCTGTCAACTACAATCTCCATGACTCCCAGGAAAGACTTGGCTGTCTCTCCCACTTTGGTCTTCACCTTCTCCCAAGAGTTGTTTCTTGGGTGTAAGACTTGTCATTCCATCTGTCTCCATATTTCTTTCCTCTCCTTAGCTCGGCCTGAAGAGTAGGAAGACTGCTAGCTGATAGCCTAAGTCTTGCAACCACCCAAGGACCTGTGTCCCCTTTCCCTCATCCACTAATGTACATCAAAAGCTAAATTCAGAGGGCCCTTGGACTCTGGCTTGCACCATGGTTCGCCCTGGCCCAGTCTGAAAGCAGGGTCCTTGGCTAGCTGCCCCTGCCCACATGGCGCCCACATCTGCTGGGAGCCCTCTGAGCACCTCTCCCCAGGGGATCCTGTGAGCAGGACAGTCACCTGGTTCAGGAAAAAAAAGAGCTTAAACACAGGTACCACTAAGAAGACCTTCAATCATTTATATTCCCACATTCCCCCCAAATAAAACAGCACTAAGATTCGCTTGAGAAACTGCTTTCTTCTCTGAGAAAATGTCCAGGGGTAATGTGGACCCTACTCACCAGGGAGAGAGGGGCTCTGTGACAGCAGCAGGACCCCCTTTCCATACAAGTCTGACAGCAGCAATGTACCCCAGTTCCACCATGTGCTCCCCCATACACCCAAGAATGACTTTCTAGCCCAGCATCAAAGCCCACAGACCAGGCTTTTCTTCTACGAGAGATGGGAGAAAGTGGGGTCAGAGAAAGACGTGGCTACATTTAGCTAGCAGACCAAGATAAAAGGAATGAAGTGAGTTATAAAAGCCGAGCGCCACACGGGCACTTGACTATGGCTCGGCAGGTCCAGCCATGAGCCACAGCAGGGCAGGCTCAAAGCTCAGGCCATTTGCTGAAAAAAGTAGACTTTCTCGGGTTACGGGAAAAGGCAGAAACAAGCCCACAGGGACACATAGGACAACCTTATTAGGTTGTTCAAAATACAGTCTGAGAATCAGGACAGAAAGCCCTCCCTGGTCAGGGAGACTCGCAGCAGGCGAATGTGGCAAGCAGGTATAAATGAACTAGTGCAGGCTGCCTCTCAAGGACTTGGCCTTCCTCTGCCTGTATCAGGGAGCCTAGTAGGAACCGCTCCTCGCCCCTAAAACAGAGCAGCTCCACTTATATCTGCTTAGTCTTGGAGGCCAGGAAAGACTTCATTTCCTGTGGGTGAGGGGCAAGGAAGCCCCTACCTATTTTTTTTTTTTAAAGAAGACATGCAGGCAAGAACGAAGGTGAGCAGAGGCAGGCAGGCAGGAGAAAGAGAGGAAGAAGCACTTTATCTTATGTAGTTGGTCACCTTGGTTGTTCCCCTGGCCCTGGGAAGCAAACCCAGGCCCTTGAGATGTATGTGGACTGTGCCGGAGGAAGGCAGCTGACCAAACCACTACTCTAGCAGGGTTCTCTAAAGCCGCTGCTTTTTAAAAGCACAGAGAAAGGGGTCACGAGGCAGCTTGCATATCACAGTAGAACAGCTGGCACAGCTTGCTCTCTGACCCGCTGCTCTGTGACTGGTACACTGTGTGAGGCAATGCCCCTGGCAGTGTTTTCACTGTACAGCATAACCCAGGGGGTCCCTCCATTTGTTGTTGTAAGGAGAGGCATCTTTCTCCATAGGTACCAAGATCTCTCAGGAGACGCCTCTGTGAGAACACCTACTCACGGCCCAAAATGACACTGACCCACTTTAGTGCCACATAAATGTGTACACACATTCACAAACACACAGATGCCCAGAACTGCCAGAGCCACACATCGAAGACCACCGGGCTACTTGGCAAAGTTCCTCTCATCTAGAACACACAGTAGAAACTTCTATTTTGGAATAAGATCTGTTTCTTTCTTCCTTTTAATGAGGGTGATTTATTTTCTCTTCTTTGTTCCAAAAACATGCTGTCCTCCTGGCAATCACAGGACCATCTCTGACCTGGGAGCAGTGAGCAGGTTCTTGTGAGCAGGTTCTTAAGAGCAGCCTATTTTTAGCCTCTGGTCCTTCCTGTCCTCTTCCCCAGGGAATGCCCCTCCCTCTGATCTCCAGCAAAGTGCTCTGGCTGGAGCACAAAATCCTAACCCCAGGAGAGAAGGTGGGCCCGTGAGAGCCCTCCAGTAGTAAAAGTCAGAAGGAAGAAATTTTTTAAATCACAAAACAAGTAGGAATGTGACTGCAGAGAGTACTATACATAAATTGTTTGCTGTCCTTCTGAGATCAGAACAAAGCTGCCTTGCCACATGGCTGGACTGGCACACCTTCTCCTCTTTGTTCTTCCAGGCCAGCCCATGGCGACTGTACATATTCATCTTGCAGTCTGCACCCCTGAAGGCCAGGCTGAACCGGCCAAGCCAGCCCCTCGGAGAGACCAAGGCCGGCCACAGAATAACTATCACTCCATCCAGGTGGCCAAACTTTTCCCTTCACAAAGCTGGTAATTCAGAGGAAAGGGATCCTTTAAGGAAGGCTGGCAGCACCAGGTCATGTGCCTCACCGGAAACACCACGATACGGTCCTCCTTTCACTAAGCTTCATAGTATTACGCACATGCAACTGTCACAGAACCTCCACCAACTGAAAAGTGGAGTCTTTTAATCCTGGTATTTTACTGATATGTCACTGTAAAATTATAAGGACGGGAAGGATCCCCTCAAGAGTATAAAGCAGTTTTAACATAACTTCTAACAAGCTTCAGACACAGCAGGGTACGAAACAGACCTAGTGGGTAAAAGAAGACATACTCTCTATTTTATTTTAAATCAAGAATAAAGAAAATTATGGTCCAGCCAGTTAACTTAATGGCTTGGAATACATTTGTGACTGGACCCCCTCATCTACTATGGCTGTGGCCAGATGACAGAATGACGCATTCAACAGCAAAAAGAAAACAATTTGTCAGGATAGATCTAGGAGGAAATGTTAAGGTCTCTGTGTTTTCAAGCCTCTGCTCTGACAAAGTAAAAGCACAGGAACTTAACAGGTCCCAGCTGATTTACCAGATGCTTGCTCCATCCATCTCCTGTCCAGCCGCCTACTACTGGAGAAGAAATCATTTTGCAATTTGGCAAATCCTTGCTGCCCCTCCACATCCAGCGCTGGTGTGGGAATGAAAAAGAACATAGTCCTACACCCTGCACACCTGCACCAACTCTGCAAGCAGCTCCGTTTAGGCAGGAGGAAGGACAAGACCAGGGGGTGGATGCTCCACTATCTTGCCACAATCTTGATGACTTTCTAATTGCATTTCTGAGATTTCCCAGGACAATAATTTAGGTCAAATCCCATCTTTCGATAGTCTGTTTTGTGCATGTATATAGCAGCATAAATATTGGGGGGTAAGGGGCGGACAACACACAGCAGGGTAGCAGGCCACAGTCTCCATCAAGCTCCTGCTCCCATGCAAGTCCTCATACATCAGCCAAATAGCATTTGAGAGCAGGTACTCCTCCCTGACATCCAGTTCTCGGAGAAACTGAATATGCAAGACAGGGACCTTGTTCCAGAGGAGCTTAAGTCCCACCCAGAAATCAAAAAACAACACAAGGAGAATAGACGCCCATGATTCTTAGGATGTTGTCTCCATTTTAACCTTTTATAAATCAGAAGCTATCTCAAAGATCAACAAGAATCCAATTAAAGTAGCTTCAAAAGTTTATTGTTGAGTCCCTGAATGCATTCATTTTATACCATCTAGCTACCACTCACTGAGTCGAACACTTTATTTCATGCTTTACCTACATTATCTCACTTTATCTTCAAAATAACATTATAAGGTTACCCCTACTTTAGAGATCAAACATTTAAGGTTCAGAGAGGATCAGCTCCCCCAAGGTGCACACAGACAGCATGAGATGGCTCTGGGAGAATGTACCTACTGCGAGTGGCTTGGTTCCAGTGTCTCTCTTACTTCCATGAACCGTGCCTCACTGGATGGGTGCAAATGTGTTGTGTCCTCTCTTATTATTTCTTGCCATTTTAATAGTAAATTTTATGAGCTTGCATATCACCTATCTTGTACAATTCTCTGTAAATTCTAACAAATCTTTTAATAATGATTATCTGTCAATCTACAGATGTTAATTAGTGCCTGCTCTGTACCAAAGCTGCAACAGGAATTGCAAAGAGATCCAAAAAAGGATGACTTTGTAAAGAGGAAGAATAAATAATGAAATCATTTACTAACAACAATAAAAGATGAAAAGCACAACATGCGACCTATTAAGTCAATGCTTCTGGGCACAGGCAAGGCCCTGGGAATCCTGCTACAAAGCATACTCAGATTTAGTAGGTCTGGGTGGAGCCTGAGATGCTGCCTTTCTGACAAGTTTCCTGGGTATTGCCCAGGAGTTAATGGTATTTCAATGGTCTGCCTCGGATGGTGGTCTAGAAAGTTACAGAAGTGAATCAGAGTCTTTAGAAGATGAGGAGAATTTGGGGTGAAGTATCAGGAAAAGAAGTAGGATTTTAGATGGAAGGGGGAAAAGTTAGGCAGAGAAGAGAAGCGCATGTGGGGCACCCTGATGGCTTAGCGGCTAAGTCCATTACTTCTTTCTGGTCGGCATAGCCCATATACATCCCATGCACCCAGGTTCACAAAATAGGGCAGGGTAGGGCGGGGTGGGACCATCAAGATGAACAACTAAGATAAATGCTTCTTCCTCTTCTCTCTCCCTGCCTGTCCGCCTGACTTCATTCCTGCCTGCACCTTCCCTTTAAAAGCAGCAGCAGCACCAAGTGCACGCAGGTCATCCAGGGTTTAGCTACTTTAAAAAAAAAAGATTAAAATACCCCTAAACTGTATCACCATTTGATTTTCAGGAATTACAAGACTCAATTCTCTTGGAGGGCCCTAGATTTCTTATTAACCGACCTGAGAATAAGTCTGAAGTAGGGAATAGCTTCAGAACGTTGATCTAAAAGAGTAATACCCATGATAAACCTCTTGCAAAAGGCTGCCCTGCCACTGCTCGCTTACTCGTTGATTTTCAGAAGTTTAAAGCCATGAACTTTGGCATACAGCAGCCGCTAGCCAAAGAATGTTTCATGAAACATTTTTAAGTACTAACCATCCCATAATGAACAGGAAAGGAAATCCCACTGTCAGCCCCACCCTGTACTGGCCTCCTAACATGGGTCTCCCAGGAGAACGGGCCAGAACAGTGGTCTCTCCAACTGTGCCATCTGGTGATGTGGCCCAGCTTCCTGGCTGGGTCACTTCCTCCGCTGTCCCAGATGAAGTGGCACTGCCCTTTCCAATCAGTTCCTCAGTAAATGAAATGAATGCCCAGATGCAAGGAAAGGTCACCCCGATGAGCCCAAGGTGTGCAGTGTTTGCAGAGGCAGAATGGAATGGCAGGGAGCTCTGAATTCAGCAACAGGAATAGGGATCTGAATCTGTTTAATAAGCTAAATCCATTTTCACATTTACAAAATGGCAGTTACACGTCCAGCTCTTATCAACATGACTGTTGTGTCAAATTCTGCATTGTGTGAAGATGTCTCACAATCTGTAAAGCACTATAAAACGTAACATTGAACATCATTATTAAAAAAGCTTCATTCCTTACTCTTAAAAGGTTTGAGAAAGAAGAGGCCTTTCCTGATACAATTCCTTTCATGACAGTACTGTACTGTACATATCTAGTATTTATTATCCCTTTCACAAAAGGAAAAACACAAAGCACAATGAAGAAACTGAATTTATTCAAGGTCAAACACCAAAGACATGATTGTTGAGAAATAAAATGATTGCTAAAGGTAGCTATGACATCAAACATGTTTCTCTTATGGGATAACAAGAAAGCAATCTACTAATTCCCCTCTAGAGAATCAGGATTTCAGCAATTCCTCAAGATGCCCCAAAAGAGTCAAATCACAGAGAATTCAACTCACTTTCCCCAGCACAGGAAAGGCCCCGGTGGAGCTGACTTGGCAGATGGGAACCAGATTCCATCACTGACTCGATGGCTCATTAGACCGTACAACCTTGGATGTAACACTTGGGCAAGGATTCAGAGCCCTGTTCCGGAAAAAGACAGGACTGGACTAGTGAAGTGATTACATCTTTTGTTAGCAGCCAGTTCCCAGCATCTAGAACAGGAAAAAGCTGCTCTGGCTGAAATAGGAGGACATAGCCCCCATCCTCCTCAGCACCCACTTCACTCTCTTCAGGCCCTTTCAGCAATCTGATGTTTTCACTTCCTTGGGGCACCACCAAGGAAATCCTAGCATCCAGATGAAAAACCTCTAGAAGAAGTGAGCAGCTCTGACACGCAAAGGCAGTGGCCTCCTCCTCAAATCACCACATTCCACTCTTCCATCCTTTTAAAATTTGCTACAATTCTGGAGCTGAGGAGGCAGAAGCCAGCCAATTTGGGTACACTTTAGTGGGCGAGGGAGGGCTGGGGGAACAGAAAGAGACGAAAGGCAAATATAAAGAAGAGGCTCAACAAGCTGAATTCAAAAAGCCTGAACCTTTATGACATCATTAAGGGACAAGGAGGAGTTCCTGTAGGAGCTGGTGCGCTGGGCTGAGGACAGCAACTCCAGCAATGGGGCATCTGAGCTGATGTACTTGAGCCAAAGACAGTCCTCCATGTGGAGCCCTAGAAAGCACAGGGGTTGGGGCCCAAGAGCCCTCTGTTCAACTCTCAGCTCCATCCCTTCCCCAGCATGTGACTTGGGGCATGTTCCTGAACCACTCTGTTTACTTTTCTGCCAAAGGCAGATAACACCACCTGAGAGGAAGGCTGTAAACACGTAAAATGCCTCTTCCAGTGTCTAACACACAGGAGATACTAAGTAAAGGTTACAGATGACAATGATGCCAGACCATGATGCTGGGTACTGCATTCCATCCCTGACATCAGGAAAGTGAGGGCAATGTCAACCAAGATCTTTCCATTCAACAGGTCTCATAAGCACAAGAGGAAGACACTCTAAGCCTCTAAGTGCACTGTTTTTAATGGAAAGTTATCTCCTCACATCTTCCCCCCTCTTTCCTTGGAATCAAAATTTATCTCCAGGTACCTGAGTCTGATCTGAAGGCGGACAAAAACATTCTGCTAACTTATATCAACAGGCCTGCGCCAAGGGTGAAAAAGAACCTCTCCAAAACCAACCCTAAGGAGAACTAACAGCAGAACCAGTATTATCACTCATTTCTTGACCTTTACTCTTATCTACCTCAAAACAACCCCTAGGGCAGCGGGGGGCAACCCATATCAGCCAGAGAGCCTCTTCTGAGAAAGAAGGGAAATCATGGGACAGGCAAGGCCAGGTAGCAAGTATGGGTAAAGGCCCAAGCCTGGGGTTCTGATGACCAGTCACATGCTTTTTTCTTTTCTTTTCTTTTTTTTTTTTTTGGGGGGGGGGAGTGTAGAATGGGGAAGTGGGGATGTAGGGACCAAGATCCTAATATCCAACCAACAAGGACCTCCTCATTCTAGTGTATGAGCAAAAATAAAATTTAAGGAACCTGTTGCTATAATATAATACAAGCTCCAGAGGGGTAAGGATTTTTAACTGCTGTTAAACTAACACCGAGAACTGCCTGGAACATAGTGGGCACTGAAACACAATGAAAGAATGAAATAAGGAAGGAGAAGTAGAAATCTAACATGGTTAAGGGCACAGGCTTTGAGTTAAACAGAAGGGAATTCAAATCCCGGTAATGCTACTTATTAGCTGTGTGATTTTAGCAGTTACTCAATCTCTCTGATGCTCAATAACCACATTACAGAATTCTTGTAAAGATTAAATGACAATGCATTTAGCCACTCAGAATGTCAACCACACAGTAAGCTCTCAAGACATGTTGGCTATTAGTTATAATTTTCTCTTCCTCTGTCCAACTCCTCAAAATCCTCCTGGTTTGGAGTAGGAAAGAGAGGCAGGCACTGTAAAGTATCAAAATGTATCAAAAAAGTATCAAAATTATCAGGATGAGCCTTGGTGGAGTAGCAGTTGAGTCAGCTGCCTCTGAAGGAGTGCAGTCATGTACTTCCCAAGGACCTGGATTTGCATCCTGGGGGGTGGGGGGAGGGGTGGTGCCAGGAGAAGAAACCAATGTGAACAACTAAATTAAAAAAAAAGAATGCTTCTCTTTCTGCCTGCATCTTTACTTGAAAAAAAAAAAAAGAAAAAGACTCAAAGGATCAGACTGGGATTAGCAGCTGAAACACTGTTTCATCCTAAACCTCATCTAACCTAAATTAGGACACCTCTAACACCCCCTATCCCACCCCTATCACCCTCCACCCCTTTATTCCTATGGCACCTGGGCCTGCCCACCGCCCTCTCTACAGGGACCCTTCCTTCTTCCCTGCTCAGAGGAGAACACGTCAGTACACTGAGAAACTGTCAGCGCTCACCCTCACTCCAGGCCTACCCAGCACTGGAAGAAGCTGCGTGCAGCAGGGCAAACAGACAGCATCTAAAAAGGCTCCCGGCTGAGAACCAACTAAAATCTAAGAGCCAAGACAGTCTCCTACATTCACTCACACTATTCCCACATACCAGCATGCCAGAATGTAGTAATTTAATTCTTACAAATTAACACATTCTTAAGCCTCTGCTGAAAGCAATGTTTACTAAGATGAACCCCGCATTTCTCTTGACAGTTCCATTTGCTATGCATCTCAATGTGTCAGTGACAATTTCCTGGACAACTTCCAGTCAAGGGTGGGAGGAGAACTTGATGTCTGAAAAGCCCCAAGTTGACAACAGAGTTGCTAAGGATTTGAATCAGAAAGATCTGAGATCTCAAACTCACTGAGCTGATCCAGGTTTTCTAAAGGACTCAGGTCCAGAGAATTTGCTAATTTCAGATTTTAGACATAAAACAAAATCTTAGCTCATTAAATGGTGCTTGTGATATGTATGCTCAAAGAGGGACACTTGGAGTGTCTCTGTAATTCCTGATCTCTTGGGCACAGCCGCAGGGAGGATATAAACACACTGACATGTCAGTGTCTCATACTTCAGTCCACACTGCCTTAACTGTTCAGATGCAGTAGGCTCACCTAGAGTCAACTGTAAATTAAACAATGAAGCTAAAAGCTGCACATCAAGATCCCAACTTCTAAACAAAACAGGATTCAGAGAAGAGGAGTGGAGGAAGAGCCCAGGGACAGCAACTTCTCAGGTGTGCCCAAGCCTGCATTGCCACTGCAGTTGACCAAGAAGCTATCCACATAAACAGAGTCCCTCTCTCACCCACTGGGCTTCCAAGTAACTCCTACAACTGGATATTTTGCTCAAAGGAGAAATGCAAGGACAGCCGGTTAGTATCTGGAGGGAGGACTTGCATGCTCAGCTTCACTTAACTGTCCGTGGGAGACTGGCAGCAAGTAGACTCACATGAAGCAGAAAGTACTTTTGAGAAACACACACGATCTATAGCAAAAAAGATAGGCACACTAACTATAGCAAAGACTTCTTAGTAACGGAACCCAATTTTACTAGGGCCAACAATGTGCTCTTCTACAAAAAACAAAAACAAAAACAAATTTCGTAGCTGTTCTTGAAGCTATCTGTGCCCATGTTGTCTAGTGTTTGCTAATCAGATGTAAGCAGAAGTGTGTGAGCCTTCCAGAAAAATTCCTTTAAAGACGCTATCTCACATAGAAGAGCATCTTTCTGTCTTTCTCTCTACTTAAGCCCTTTTGTGTTTTTCCTGAAGATAAATATGGTGGCTAGAGTTCCAGCAGCCATGTTTGACCATGTGGTCACCTGAAGGAAGAAATGATATGCCATGGTCGCGGTGTTAGGTCAAGTTAAACTTACCTGTCATTCCATTCTTATCACATGCTGCAGCTAACAGGGACAGAACTTCTACCTTTATAGATAGAAGGAGCCAAAGTCCTATGACCATGAGCTGGCCTTACTGGATCTGGGCTTCCCACCTCTAAACTTCTTCACATAAAAGGAGAAAATTTGTGTTTATGTTTAAGCCACATTTTGCAATTTCCAACTGAAACTAAAACTAACTGATAGAAATTTTGAAGAAGAAAAAACAGTCTTAAATGGAAACAGGACCAGCTCCACCCTGTCAGCTTATCAACTGGTGCCTGCTTACAAAAAAAACAGCCTTGGTTGGAGTTTCTTTAGTGGGAAGTACTGCTACTAATTAAAGAGCAAAGCTTTTCTCAGGGAGTTGAGTAAATATTTCATATTACCCATAACTGAAATCTCAGTATAAACCTATCCTGTGAGGTGGCATGATCTGATCCCTTAAGAGGATCCTTGATGATCTAAGTCTATAAATTTTCCTTGCCAACCAAATAACACAATTCCCATTACAATCCACATCTAACACTTTCAGGACACTTATCTTCTACAGTCTGCTACAGAAAAGCCCCACCAATACAAAACTCAGCAAATCTTTAACTCAGGAACTAACACTCAACCTTTTTAGGGCTAGGGTTTCAGGCCATCTTGATCATCAAAATGCAAATGCCTGACAGAGACTAAGCTGGAATGCACACTCCTGCAATAACTATGTGGGTGATAAAGATAATGCTCATGGTAACCAACGGCTGGAGGCTGTTAGAGAGAAAAGAAAATCAAGCTGAGGTGTGTGGTTCTGTACTCCTTCTAAAGGTGTCTCCTCAGAGGCCTAAGACCTCAAACCTCATTCTTGTCTCCTATTAAAGCGGGAACAGATGTGCTTTTCTACCCCCCGAAATCCAAAGATAAATCCTCAACAGCTGAAATTGAACTGACCAAAGTGGCGTGGACTATAGTGACTCTGGTCCTGGGTCCCTGGTCTGCAGCTAAATGCAGCTGGCACTTGGTCTGATTTACAGTGACTGCCTACAGTGGGAGAAGGGAGGAGGGGTACAGCGTCGTTTTGCTAGTAAAGTATTAAGTAGGTTAAGGAAATAAATTCCCCCCTGATATTTCCAGGACAGGAAAACAAAAATAAAGGTGAGTAAAAAACCTGGAAAGGGTACAAGGGAAAAAAAAGGTTAACTGGATGGAAGACAAACCTTATAAGGAAAGGTAACAGGAACTGGAGTCATTTGGCATGAGGATGAGAAAACTCATGATACCTTCTCTGCCTTGAAGGTCCAGCTGTGTTCCAGTGCCTAGAAGTGTATTTTATATGCAAAAAAGTATTTAATACCTGAGTGACTGATAAGTGAAAGGAAGCTGCTAACTGTCTTGAGGCCTCCTGAGTAGGTAGCAGAGATGTGCACACAGATGGCTTTAGGTAAGTCGTAGAAAAGGCATCCTCACCAGTCAGGGCTGAGATCCTCTGTGGCTGCCCTGCCCTGCAGCCCATCCTTCCAGTCTCAGTTTACTGCCTCTCCTTCAGGACGACACTGTCATTACTTTGTTATTTGCTCCTCACTAGGCAATGAGCTCACGGAAGGGCAGTAAGTCATGTCATATTCATGTGTGTGTTTGTGAACTCGTGTGGGCCCCAGAGCCCAGTTCCTAGTGTATAATGAGGAACACATGAATAAAACCAACAAATACTGACCATCCACTCCCTGTGTGTCTGGAACTGGGGATTGAAGGGCGAACAAAACAAACAGCCTTGCCCTCATGGAGCTTTCATTCCAGTCAGGGTGACACAAGTGAACCCTAGCATGTTAGGAGGAAATACATGCTATGAGGAAAAGTGTGGAGGGAGGGCAGGGGGTGTGGGGGCATCTGGGAGGGTGGCAGTGCTGACCAGGATGGTCATCCTACAGGAAGTGAACACAGGCCAGGGACCCAAGGAGGAAGACTCAGAATTACCTAGGGGCACCACAGAACGGCACAGAACAAAACTGGAGATGGCTCGGTGACTTAAAGGGGACAACCAGACTATAGGGGGCTTGTGGGCACTGTGAGGGTGTGAACTTTAACTCAGGATGCAGAGGGTCGGTGGTTCACTGCGGCGGTCTGGTCAAGAACGAGAAGGCAGCCACAGAGCACTCTGGCTGTTGTGTTGACTACACATCTGGGGTCTGGGGTGGGAAAGGGGTTGGGAGTTTACTGCAAAAATCAATGTACTAGAAGATAGTGGCTTGGCCTAGATTGATATCAATGGAGGGTAAACTCAGTCTCTGGATCAAATGTGAAGGCGAAGCTGTCAGGATTCACTAATGGAGGAAATGTGAGAGGATAATCCCAAGATTTTTGGCTAAGATAAATGAAAAGCAAACTCATCAAAGAGCAATACATAAACTTCCTTCCTTTTGAGTCCTATTAAAGGCAGAGGAACGGACCAAACAAACTCTTGGACGTTCTCACAGTGAACAGAGGTGGTCTCCACACTCAAGAGTTTCCAGAACCCGCCTCTCACCCACCTCACTGTCATACTCTCAGCCCCTGGGCTTTCTCTGAATGAGTGGCACATGATTGCACACCCGCAGAATCTCTCCTGGGGTGGCTTATCAGAACAGCTCCAGGAGCTCCTGATAACGTGAAAGTCCACATCTCGGTGCACACACCAACTGCCAGTTTCCTCCCCACACAGTGCTACGTGAGGGAGCAATAATGTCTCCAGTAGGGCCGGGGTTGGCCCAGACTTGGACATGGAGACAAGAAAAAAGAGAGGAAAAGCAAGATATCCCGAGGGCCTGCACCCCAAGCCCACTCTTAAGCTGTACTTCCCCTCAGGCATTCCAGAGTATTTCTGGTTCAGAGGAATTCCCACCAGCCCCACACCACACCTGCTGCCTCCACTCCCACCACCTCCTCCACCTCACGCATCTTTAGCTACCCCTCTCCTCCACCACCTCACCCTCGGAAGAGTAAAAGGTGCTTTGCGTTTCCATGAAGTTCATCTTTAAAAACATTACTACCTGACGCTTCTTTTCATAGCCAAATCCATACGACCTAAGTCCTGAACATTTAGCCTGGGACAAACAATAGAACCTATAGAAAAGAGAATGCAAAATGGCACAAAGGTAAGAAAGTGCTTCTTAACATGTATTTTCTAGGCGAACGACTGTAAGAGAGAGGTAAGTTTGGCAATCAAGTATTTACTGAACTCTCAATAAAATCAGCAGAAGGTGACCACTGAATGAGTCGCTCAGAAAAGTAGACAACATTCCCATCCCCAAGAAGCCAACAATCCAGTATAAGGAAACACAAATATAAGTGGTTCAGCAAGCAAGCAAACATTTTCTGAGTGGGACGGCCAGACCAGTGAGGTAGGGTCTGGTGGGCAGAGAAGAGAGGGTGCTCCGGGTACAGCGAAGGCACAGACAGGCTAGAGGCAGCACTTAGCACGGCACATGCAGGGCCTGGGGGGACGGTAAGAAATAGTGCCATAACAGCAAGCCGCTCAGTGTGGCTTCCAAAGCCAGGGAGGAGAGCTGACTTGGGGCAGAGGAAGGGGCAGTCTGGCTTTCACAACAGAATGGTGTGGCCGCAGTCAGACGGGGGTACCACAGAAGATGGAGCTGCAGTCAGGCAATGTCCAGGAGGCCTGGGCAATCACTTGGACATGAGATGAAGGGGGGCCAAATTTAACTGCAGCAATAGAAATTAGAATTTAAAAGGGGAAATATATTTAACAAATACTGAGCACCAATTATGGCAGGCGTGGTTTTGGTGCCGGAAATAAGCAATATAGAAAAGCCTTTATGGCATTTGAAGAAAGAAATAACAAAGGAGATTAGATACAGATGGTATAGAAGGCAGCTGTTGGCTTTATTTATTATCTATATTCTGTTCAATAATGGGAAAGCCGACAATTATGCCTCTACCCCAATTAATGGCTTAATGTTATCTACAACTTTATTAGACACAGAATGTTAAAAGAAGACTCTGTTAGGGACACATGCATGAGATAAAAATTTCCATTCCCTCATGGCATTATTTTATTCCCCTGTATTTTGCATACGTGTGGACAAAAAGATTTGAACACTCCTTTCTCCCAAGCAGTAAGGAAAGACAGGTATTACATGATGATGAGTTTCCCCATGGGGCCCAGTGTGCAATGGCTGCAAAAGAATGGCCTCCCTGGTAGTTTGTACAACCTGTTTCTTTCATGGATTGTCCCAAGGGACCTTGGAGACAGTCTTTTCTGGAGGACGTTAACACCTGACCTCATGCTCCCTCTAGTCTAGCCTCCAGACAGGCATGCAGGCTGCCTCTGGAAAGCTCCAGGGCACAGTGGCCAGGGTCCAAATTGGCCAAGTTATTATGCCCATCACACCAAACTGCAGAACAGAAAGACTGTAACCGAGGCCCTATGGAGGGCCAAGTTCAAGTTTCCTGGTTACAGAGAATCTACATCTCTGAGAAGTGGGGCTTCACCAAATTTAATGCAGGTGAATTTGAAGACATGGTAGCTAAAAGGCAGTTCATCCCAGATGGCTGTGGGGTCAAACAGGTCCCTAATCCAAGACCCCAAGACAAACCCATAAGAGCCTCAGGAGTGCCCCCTCCTTAATCATGCCCACCAATAAATCCTACTTCCTATCCAAAACAAACAAAAAAGAAAAAACAGGAAATGGGCCTACTTCCCCCATTCCTAATCCTGCCACTGCCAAATACCAGCTTCCCTCTGTGGGAACCCAAGGAGATAAGGTCAACTGAGGTTCAAAGAATACCTCTGCCCTCCCCTGGCACTGAGGAAGACTGTTCAGTCATCTGAGCCCCTCTCACCCTCAGTAGTCGCCATACTTGGCAAGCCAGGCTCCACTGAGGACAGGAGACATGCACTGATGGACCCCCGAGAGTCTCTTCTGTCTTCTCACCCTCACCCATACCAGACGAAATCTCAGCCTTTTAACATAACATACTTGTAGCTTTCACCAAGTAGCCTTTTCACCTACTGGGCAACCAGGTAAGGGTCAAATGTGAAAGTACAAGTCCTAGGGACATATCTTAAGGGCCTGGTCCCTACCCTTACTGCAGGTATCACACACGGCAAAATCTGAGCCCCTCACAGATTTTTAAGTGCAATGGCCATAACAAGCAAGGTACCAACAGAGGCACTTTCTTCTATGTCTTCCCCAAAGGCTGATAGAGGTCTGGTTGCTTCCTAGGCCCCACCTACAGGGTTTTATAAATGAAGTATATTCAAATTTTATTGCTGTTGGAATTGGATCCTGTGTTCTAACAAGAATGAAAAAAGGAGTTAGTCATTAGCCCCCAAAATCAACCTCTCCTCCTCAGGCTCCAGTGTGAAATCCAAGAAAGACCACACTTAAGGGAGGTCAACTTGTTGCTGTCATTCTGTCACTGTGTTTCTCAACAGCCAGCACTCCCTCCATCAGACTCCCCCAAGCCCCACACACTCCATCTTCATGTTGCAGTTTAGGTCAGACATGCACAACTCAATCTTCTGCTCATTTACAAAGTAACTGATAACCTGGGACACTGGTCCTCATAGGAGGCCACTGCCAATGCCAAGGGCGTCTAAATGATAAGCCTTTTGTTTGATCATCTGCCTGTATGACTAATGTGTCCACCAACTCGGCACACAACACGTCCATACATACAACCAATCAGATGGGGAGGGGACGGTGAGTCAAGGGATTAGCTCATAAGACTTTGATTCTGTGTGCCAGTAAAGTCTTAAACCCAACTCACCCACTTCGACACTGTTAGTCTACACGAGAAACTACAGACAGGTTCTGTGGGTAGGGAATTAGGTCCACAAATAAAAAACTGTCCCTTTAAAGATCTGAGCAATTTAACAGCAGCTGGTTTCTGGTATGAACCAGTCCTCAGAAAGCAACTCTCACTTCATCTACAAAGGACAGGTCCAGTGATTTCAATTGTTGGTTTGGTTTGCTTTTCTTTTTTTTGAAGGAAGAATTGCTCCACAAAGATAAATTCACTCACTCAGACACAACTGCTGGTTTAAGAACAAGGGATTGGAGCTTTTAGAAGCAGCAGCCAGCAGGCGCTGGCCTTGGCTACAGAATTAAGGGCACTGCTAAATATGGATGGCCCAGGCTTGACAAAGGGAAGAGAAAGGTTCCAAAACAGAAACGATGGGGCTAACAGGGCACGAAACAGGCCCAGAGCAGACCACAGAGGCCTCAGCACTTCAGTCCCAGGGCTGACCTGCAGGCTGGCTGGTCCCACGCAGGTAGGTGTCTCCTGTTCATGGCAGAAGTCCTCTGATAGAGGGAGAGAACTGAAGAAGGAGTCTATGGAGTCTCTTTAATTCATTCTCCTTTTATCAAAAAGAGGAAAACATTTCTGTGCCTGAGAAAAATTGTAACTGCAAGAGTCTGTCTGTATCAGAAAACAATGACTTTTTTTGGTTAACATTTGGACTCTGTAAAAGATCCTGAGATTGGCAGAAGATGGTTATAATATGAGTAGTTAAAAGAAGCATAGAAGGGCACAGTGATATGAGGCAGTCTTAGTATCTACCTGGGAAGATTTATTCTTGGGTCTCCTGCCTTAAAGAAAGTGCCTACTCCATACCCCAAGTACTAGGATGATAGGGAGGGTAACATGCTAACAGCAACTATAATTAGCTAATTACAATTCATTTACTTATTACCACACGCAGGGCTTTGTTTGAAGAAGAGCTATCTATTTATCCATCCTCACTGTAAGGTAGGTACAAGGATCAGTCTGATTTTACAGATAAGAAAAAGGAGACACAGAGAGGCTAAGTAACTTGCCCAAACTTACACAGTAGGACATAGCTTACACTCGACCCAGGAGTCACTAAACATCACTAAATCTGCTATCATCTTAATCCTGAAACAACCTTACAAGTCATCAGTATTATCTGCAAATTATGTGGTGGGAAAAGGAATGAAGAAAGGCTAGGTAATTTTTCCAGCTAGTAAACTACAGGGCCAGGAGTGAAATACAGGTCTCCGACCACCACATTCTACGCTTTTTCACTTTACCACACTCCAGTGCAGTTTGATCAGCTGACACGCGACCTCTGTACAGATGGCTGCTCCTGGAACCAGAAGAGGTGATATAAGTTTCAAGGGCACACAGGGAGGAAGAAATGAAGAAATCAGAACTAGGTAGAAGGAAGAGTCTGAAGGCAATCATCCTGCTGCAAGGAATCTGACTTCTGCTGCCAACCTCATAGCTCTCAAACAGAAACTTTATCCTGTCAAGTTCCGCCCCCAAGTCATACAATGTGTTTCTGATCTATCAGTATCTCTGGTTCTAGTTACCTACACCTTTCCTGAGATACTCTGTCCTCCAATTAAGCCAGCTCGCCCCCACCTTCACAGCACATCCTTCTCACTGGGCCTTCCTTCACGCGGTCCCCAGACCTCAAATCTCTCTTCCTCCTCCTCTACCTGCCCACTTTTCAGTATTCTGCTGGCATCTGAAATAGGAGCCTCTCCCTATCTAATCTTCCTGAGTGCCTTGCCGTTCCAAATAACCTAGAAGTTATTCATATCCAGGCAGTATTGTTTGCCACAATTTCTGTTTCCCACAATTTCTGTTTCCCAAAGGAAAATCCCTTAGGGGAACAACCATGCTGGGTCCTCCAGCGATGTAGACACCAGGTGACTTCTGAGCACAGGTCTGGGAATTAGACTGAGATTGGATCCTGACCGTCATACACTCAGCCACAAATTTCTAGTTAACATACCAGTAAAATGAACGGGAAAACAGTACGTACTTCATAGGTTATTTCTAAGAAGTGAGTGAGAATGCGTTTCTAAAGCACTTTTCCATAGTGCCTGACAAAATGTTCAACAACTATTAAGATGAGTGAGCATCTGCCCAGAGGCCGCAGCGGTAGGACAGTGTAGCTGCAATGCACCGACGGGAACACTGGGGCCTAGGGACTCTTTGTAAAAACCAGACAAAGGAAGACAAGCAAAAGGGAACTCGCAAAAGTAAAATATTAGTGTGGGACAGGAAAACTGGGTCTATGGATTAGGTCAAATCTGTATTGTCCTCTGGGCACTGACTGGGTATGCAAGCACTCCGAGGGACATCAGGGCATGCAGACCAAGGCAAGACAACATAAATAACTAAACATACAAAGCAAGTACATAAATGCCACATGAACAAGATAGCCAGTTGGTTCCAGGTTTTTTGGCATGACTCTTTTTTGAAAATTTTTTTGATTGTTATGTGACACAAGTTGTTCCTTACCACTTATTGACTGATATAAATGCCTAGTGATCAAAAAGCTATGAATTCAATTTCCAGTGAATATTGTTAATCACGACAGCATCTATGTATCCTCCAAAAAGAGCAGAGCATGTATGTGTAAGATGTTGTTAATTCAAGCTATGATGTTTGATGGATCAACTCCAGATTCCCCATCCACACACACACACGCACGCACACTCACTGCCCACAGCATGGGGGTTCACTCGTATAGACTGATGATAGGTGTTCCAAAGAGGCAGATTAGATGACAAACTTCTAACAGATTCAATTCCATGACTACTTACCTAATTTAATACAATTAACATTTAACTGCTGTACTGAAAAGCAACGTTTAGAGGCACAGGTAGAGAGCCAGGCCCCTTTCACAGAAGATGGGGTGGATTTGAGTTCCTGAAGGAACAGGAGAAAATTAACATAAGTCACATGGAGAAATACAGCAGCAAATCAAAGCACAGAAGCCAGCCTTTGTGGGAATGTTGCGGGAGGAGGAAAAGGGAAGTGACTGTGGCGCAAAGTTTAGACCCACAGTATTGAAGGGACACAGCTTCTCAAAGGAGAAGTGTACATGCCACGAGTTACGTGGAAAGAACACAGGTTCGGCATTCCAGGGATCTGGACTTGACTCTGGGATCCACCGTTTCTCCTACTGTAAAACGGAGAGCTGGTACTCTTTACCTCTGAGGGACAGCATGATTTCTGAGTAGAGGCTCAAATAAGTAGCCATTCTGAAGTTTAGAGGGCAGAGCCCAAATTAAGAGGTAAGGACTACTCAATCTGCAGGGTCCTCTTAAAGGGAAGGCTGGCTCCACGCCTTAGTCCAGAATTCTTCAAATAGATTTGACCACAGAATAGTTTTAAATTAAAATTTATGAAAAGCATACCAAAGGAGCTCAGGACTATTACGTACACTATTAGATCAGAGCGGGCCTACAAATTTAAAAGTGCCTAGTGATCCGAAACCATGAATTCAGCATTTTGAATTAATCCGTATTTTATTAATCACTAATAAAAAGCACTCATGGATAAACTGTCACTGAACATGATCTGTTTTTGAAAGCATTATAGATGAACCCCCGCACACAAAAAAATAGTAAAATTCCATCATTTTTATTAAGATTAACTTTCTCTAAACACCTTAGTAACTCAGGAACAGTTTAGGAAGCACTGCCTCAAGGTGGGGTGGTGGCTGAACTAGACAAGATAAAAGATCAGGAACAAGGAAGACACAAGATGTAAAACACATTTGTATTCACCTTGCTAAATTAGTTTAGAAAGACAATTAGACTTGGCACTTCTTCCCTCCAACCCCTAATTTAAGGATGAAAGAACCTACTGTGTGCTAGAAATACTGTAGGTACTCAGGAGAGGAATGCTTGGGAGGGAGGAAGAGACAATAAGAGGAAAATGATCAAATTTGGTTTCTGAATCTGGGTTTTAAAAATGTATGTACAGTGTACATACTGACTGCAAAGAGAGCTCCAGTCAGTGGGGGAGACCCTCAAAGTGCGGGCTCCTGGCTGAATAACTGCATGCTTAGCGAAGGACCGAAAGACAGATTTAGAACCTGGCACCCACTTCAACTCCTCAACAACATGAGCGGAACCGATGCAGGAAGAACCTGACCTCCACCTAGCCAGGCCAAGAAAAGTGGGTGTTTAGGCAGCTGGAAATGCAGGCAGGACTTAAGGTGGGCAGGGGCCAGGGACATCCTGAGGAACCAGAGACTACATCTAAGTGCCAGCTCAGACAGGCAGCTGCCACTCCTGACACTGAGGACAGCGCTTCGAGTCGTGTTTCCTACAGCCTGGGCCACCGTGCCAGGAGAGGGTGGGGAGAGACAGTCCAGTTACTTTCATAGGTTAGTCCAGGCAGCCCAGCAGCGGCAGAAGGCAAATCCAGGGCAGAGAAGTGGACCAAAGGAAAGTCTGATTAATAATTAGACTTGGAGTTTACAAGGCACCTCTTTCTTCCTTGATGTGCTCTAAGTGTTTGGAGACATTACTTCACTGGGACCTTCGGGTTCTTTATTTAAATATTGTCACAGACAAGCCATAGATGGTCTCCAGTACAGGGGAGAGCTGAGAGATTGAGGGGACATTCAGCGATTAGGAAACAGAGACCGGTACCAATTTACCCGAGGGGAGTCTGGGAAGCGATGAGAAAACTTCCCTTCTCCTCACTGTTCTGGCCACGTCACAGACTGCTTCTCAAGAGTGATTCTGAGTGTTTAGGAAAAAGTGAATCTCCCAAAGGTCCCAAAATAAGTGTCTAGAATTCCACAGAATAGAATAATAGTCCTGCCTCGCCCTTCTCACCGCACAGCACAGATCAAGAGCCCGAGTTGCTAAATCATCTCTAAGACAAGCCTAATGGGAACAAAGGAGGGAGGGAAGATGGGAGAAAGACAGAAGGAAAGAAAAAAAGCACTTATGTTTTATCTAGATCAAAGATAAACGGGAACTGGGTAGCTCCTTATGACCTGTCTATTACAAACCAGGATAATATACAGCAAGATAAACTGTTGGTCATTTTATGTTTCTTTCTTGTCCCTTTAGTAAAGTACCTAAATGTTCACTCATTTAGCATTTACTAAGTCTACTAAGGTATCATGTTAGGTCTGAGTCAGAATTTCAACCAAACACTACGCCGCTTGTGCCCCAGAAATGGAAACACAGTGGTGGACAAGCCATGTGTATAAAGCCGTCAGTACATGAAGAGGCGATTAAGCTCATGCCTATGTAATGTCAAAAGGTCCAGGGGAGGGAAGAACAGCAGAACATAAGAGGAAGCAACAGAAGGAGCTCGCTGGCCAGGTGGTCAGGAGGTCTTTGCAGCGAATGTACCTGTCCTGGGACTGGATGGCGGCATTCGTTCTGGTGGCACAGGCGCCGGGAGAGAAGAGACTTGGGTCTTGAAAGGACCCAAAGGCCAGCAAGTAAAGACCAGCAGGCCAGGCCAGGCCATGCAAGGCCAGACTAGGCATCTTCAGTAACTTTAATAAGGATTTGATTTCTCCTACGTCCTTCAGAGTTTCCAGTCTACTGCCCTCCTCATGGCAGACACTAAGACACTATATGCTTAATCCAGCAAATCAAGTAGATACCAAGAGTCATTTAATAAGCAAAGCAAAGAATCTTATAACCCTGTCCTTGTGGTGCAGAGGCTGAGAGGCTGCTGTGTAGACCACAAACAGCCCAAGGACCCTGGATTCAAGACCCTCCTCGCTCTTCCTCTCTTTAAAAACAACAACAACAAAAAAAACTCTTATAATCTGGCTTGTAGAAAAAAGAGTCCAGACCACCCACCCTGACACCACTTTCACCCTAAATGACAAGAAAACATAGCCTGAGGCAGTATCGGATTAAGTACCAAAGGAAATGTTCAAGTCAGAACTGTTCAGTGAAAGCAGGAATAATTTTAAGCTATGGCGGTGACAACAGGTTTCCCAGAGATAGTGGGACTCCAAGTGGAAACAGGAGTCTAGGGAGAATTTCCTGTGCCACCTGGGAGTATGGTCCAGGCACGAACAGGAGTGCAGAAGTGGGAACAGGAGGACAAGATCACTCTGAGAGAAGGGATTCTTGGGACAGTGAGGGCTGCTTCAAACATACAGCAGTCACCCCAGATTCCTAAGGTCAGGGTCATGGGCTGGTCTGCGCCTGGGCATTGGGTGGTGTGGGGTGGATGGGTGGCAGGAGAAAGAAGTGAGTAGGACTGTTTGCACCAAGAAGAGATGGAGAGGCAGAGAGCTACGGATCTCATTCACAGGGATAAAAAAAATGAAATGCCAAAAAAGAGCAAGAAGGGGGAAAAGTCCAAGTTATTATAGTATTATGCAACTGGAATTCCATGCAAAAGCCAGGAAATACAAAGGTCACAGTTCCCACAGCAACTGTAACCTGACCCGTCAGTGTATGTAGTCTTTGGCACTGCCAGACCCAGAGCAACCTACCGTGCTCAGCTGGCAGCCTGCTCGGCGCTGACTGAAGGCAGCCTGCCGCCAGCACATACCTGCCGCTCAGAACTCGAGGCCCCTGGGCAGCAGGCCTTTCTCTGTGCTCTGCCCCGAGCTCACCTGGGCTGCCCACAGCAGGCTGCACTGAGCCCTCGACCTGCCGCTGCAATCCCCAATTCCTGCAGGCAGCTCCACCCTGACTCCAAGTCCACTTCAACATGGGCCCTTAATGGCAGCTCCTCAGTGAGATGAATTACCCGAAGATGGAGCAAGGGAAGTATGTACAGGAGGAGAGGCTGCTTGCCATCCTCTTCTCCTACAAACCCGTAGCATCCCAACGCTTGCCAAGCCTCGTCACGTGGAAAAGCAAGGCCGGCCTGGCAGGGGGAGGGATGGTGGAGAGGAGGCAAGGAATGTTGCGCTTCAAAGAATATCATGAGAAAGTTGGGGCAAGAAAGACAACTTAGAGAGGGAGATATCTGAAAAGGGACTTGTTTCTGAAAAACAGGTAACTGAGCAAATATTCCTTCCCAAGAGAGGTGACACACAGGCCATCCAGATCCCGCTGTCACCCTGGGACAGCCTCCACTGTGATGGCGGACAGTGGCACACGATCCCCTTCCACCCGACCCTCTAGCCTTCCAGCCTGCGGTGGCAAGTAAGGCCGTGGGCATCTGCTGGGGTGGACGTGAGACCAGGAGGCATGTGCCTCAGAAACAAGTGATCGTGGGCCCCTTGTACAAGACAAGCCCCCCGAGTTCGGCCTTCTCACTGCTTCACAACAAAGACTCCCCAACGAAAACAGTTTATGTCCTCTCTTGCCACCCGAGGACCATGGCTTATGTAAGCAGCTGAACTTAGGGGTTCGAGGCAAAGAATGACTCTCCTGTTACTTTGGCTCCCAAGGTGGACACAGACCAGCAGAGCAGGGAGGGAGGAAAAGAAAGCCCAGCTCCTAAGAGAGGTAGACAATGACGTGTGTCTGACCCTGAGCATGGCCCTTGATGGCGCTGACAAACCACCTGACATGAGAGGTATGAGAACGAAGTGAGGCAATAGCAGCATGAGGGCTGACTCACTGGATGGCAGTGCCCCGTTACCTGTGCTTCTGCTTTTTCCCTGACATCGGTTAGCACGGCCAACTGGTGTCCCAAAACAGCATGAAAAACGAGATATCTGAGAGATAACCTACGCAGATAACCTTCATACAGTATGATGCTCAAATGGTTTTACTTTATTACTGCTGTTGTCATCTCTTACTGTGGCTAATTTAGAAGTTAGACTTAGAAGTATGGATATATAGGAAAAAGGGTAGGGTTCAGTACTCTCTGTGCCTTCAGGCATCTACTTGGGGTCTTGAAACGTGTCCGTGTGGAAAAGAGGGGAGCTAGGCTTTGACTGCTATTTCTTTTCACACTTCACGTTTTACAGACATATGGCTGCCAGTGGTGAAGAACACTTGGTGCCCTGATGGAGCGCAGGGTGTGCTGACATACATATAAGGAATGGGGAACCTATATATGTGAAGCTATTTTAATGTGTAGAATAATTACTACAAAAAATATATGTAAGATTATTATATATTGCTGCCCAATCTGCTTATACACTTCATTCACAAGAGCTGGACTCAAATGAATGTTGTTTCAAAGCAGCAACAACAGGAATGGAAGCTAACGTTTAACGTGCGCTTTCTGTGAAGCACCGTCTGTACCCGCGTCTGTGAACGTCACACAGGCTTGCACCCCATCCTCAACAAAAGTCCTAAAGATAAGTGGTATTGTCCATGTATTTTATAGATGAAGAGACAGAAATTTGGTAATGTACTCAAGGTCACCTAGTTCTAGGTTGCAGAAGATGAAGTGAATCCAGCTGTGATTTGAGAGGCCTCACATTTAAACATCACATCGATCTTCAGCGTGTGAAAATCTGTCCCTATGAGAATACAGCAGGCAGATGCCAAAGTGCCACGAGAGGCAAAAAACATTCCAACAGTGATGTCTTTGAACGAGCTGTCGGTCTCAGGGCGATCCTGTGAACATGAGAGTGTGACATGGTTCTCAGTAACCCCAGATGCCATGTCACCCGCTGTTATCCACCTGATCACAGGTGGGACCATTTCAAAATTATACTTGCTACAGTCATCCCAGCATCTCAGTACCTCCAGGGTAACAATGAACAAGCCTAAGAGTTTTTAAACTCTCTTATGCCCCATTTGATGCACTCCCTATTTAATAAATTCCCACAACTTTCTTGGATTTAGAAAGACAAAACTTCTCACCTCCACTTTTCCTTTCCTTCTCATATTTTTCTTCCTATGCTCTACTCACTCCCGCCATTTCCCAGTTATGTGATGTATACTCACTTGTCCAGATTAGAAAAAAAAACTCCTAACACATTCATTCATCCCAAGTTAGAAATGTAAATACCTGATAAAGAGCATAAAGAGATACAGAATAAATGAGGCTTTAAAATAACACATTTGCAAGTAATATGGGTGTGCCCCCATAAGAGAACCAGGCACTTCCACCTACTAGTGAGCTATGTGATCTTGGATCAGAAACAGCCCCACTGCAGACCTCCTGAGCTGGATCCTCATCTATGGGAAACATCACCTACCGTTACAGAGAGGTTAGGCAGCTCAAAGGAGGTAGCATATACGATAGCTGACAGAACATTATTACATAAAGAAAATATCTAATCCTTTTTAGTCTTATCTGAACAATATATGGAGAGAATATATAGTTAAAATGTTTTGTAGGGTTCAGGATAGGAGTTAGTTTAGGCTTTTCATTCCACTAACTTATCTACATAACCTAGATGCACTTATTAAATTCCATGACTTATACTAGAGTAAACAGAGCTGAAAATCTCATTAGATAACCTAAGGGAGTTAAGATTACAATGGGAAACAACACTTGCTCCATTTTTCTGGCTTGCGCTAAAATACAACTTCAGTGTACTTGTGTCCAACTTACAGCTATGCCCAGAAGCCTGGCCCCCAATCAATTGTCATCCATTTATAGATGGTCTTTACCAGCGACATGGTGAATAAGTCTCTGCTTTCTTAGGATTTTAAATTTCTAAAAGCTAAATGAAGCTACCAACTTAAGAAGTTCTGAGGCAGGAATGCAGGTGAGGAGGCAGGCAGGCAGGAAGAGGAGAAAGAAGTTGTTGTTTTTTCTTACTTTGTTGTTCATGTTGGCTGTTTCCCCAGGCCCCAGGTTTTGAACAGGACCTTGGGATGTACATGGACTATATCTCTAGTGAGCTAAACGGCTAAGCCACTAGGGTGCGCCGGAAGTTCTGAATAGTAACAGGCTAAACTATTTGCAATCATATATCTGATAAGGAACTTGTATCCAGAATATGTAAAGAACTCTCACAACTCAATAACAAAAAGTAATTCAATTTTGTAAAGCAGTGGAATTTGAAAGATATTTCTCCAATGATATACAAATGGCCAGTAAGAGCGAGATGGTCCACATTATTGACCATTAGGAAATACAAATCAAAACCACAATGAAATACCACTTCACAGCCGCTAACTAGGATGGCTATTATCAAAAATACAGACAATAACGAGTGCTGGTAAGGATGTGGAGAAGTTGAGATCCTCATACATTGCTGGTGGGGATGTAAAATAGTACAGCCAATTTACTTTGGAAAAGTTTGGCATTTTCCCAAAATATTAAACGCAGAGTTGCCATAGGATACAAATTTGTGTCCTAACTATGTATGTAAAGTTATGTGTCATCACTTAATGATGGGGAAATGGTCTGAGACATGTGTCATTAAGTAGTTTTGTCATGTGCAAATGTCATAAAATGTAATTACACAGATGGTGTAAGCCTACCATAAATACAGGCTTTATGGGACAGCCTACTAGACTGCTGTTATCTATGTGGTCTGTCGCTGAAGCATCATGAAGTGTCCATGACCACACACAAGAGAATTAAAAGACTTCCATATGAAAACTTGGACATGGATGCTTATAGCAATATTATTCAAAATAACCAAAAGTAGAAACAAATGTCTCTACGACCCAAAGTCTGTCAATAGTTGAAGATAAAGAAAATGTACTATACCCATAAATAGAATATCATTTGGCCCTAAAAATGAAGCTTTGATACATGCTACAACACGGACACACTTTGAAACATCATGCTAAGTGAAAGAACCTAGTCATAAAAGATCATATATTTATAACTCCATTTAATTGAAATGTCCAGAAAAGTAAAGCTACAGAGATGGATGGTAGATCAGTGGTTACCTCAGCCAATGGGGAGGGGGTTGATGAGAAAGGAAAGCATTACTACTGAGTACAAGGTTTCTTCTGGGATGATAAACATGTTCCCAAATTGGACTACAGTGATATGTGCATAACTCCATGAATATACTAAAAACCAGTGAACTGTACACTTAAAGTAAATAAACTGTATGGTACGTATGGCATAATAAAGTTGTACTCCCAGTTTTAAAAAAGTCCTGAGAGCACTAATGATGCTTTTTTTTTAAGGAAAGGTGCAGGCAGGAATGAAGGTGAGCAGACAGGCAAGCCAGGAGAGGAGGAAGAAGCATCTTTATTTTATTTGTATTTAGTTGTACATACTGGTTGTTTCCCCAGGCCCCCGGGTTGGGACTTGAACCCAGGGGTATGTGGCTTGCTCCTTTGGAGGTGGTTGACCAAAGAGCAAGGAAGCAGGCAGGAATGAAGACAAATAGGCAGGTAGGTAGGAGGAAGGGGAGGAAGAAGTGTTTGTTTATTCAGTCATTCATTCTTGGTTGTGTCTCCTCTCAAACCCCACCCCAGTCCACGAGTCTGGGTCCTTGAGCTTTATGTGGACTATGCTGGCAGTCTTAAGCCTGAGCCATCAGAGCATGTCAGTAAAATAACCCCATCTTCTGCGTCAGTGTATTCTCCTAAGTAACAAAGGGCCTGGCACAAAGTAGTTACTCAATGAATATTAAAATGAAGAGAAATGTTGCATCTTTTTACCAATGATTTCATTAGAGGATTTCCTCCACTGTATTCAGTGACTTCTGGAGGAGAAAGGAGCCTTCTTACATACCTTCTCCCTGCCCAGAAAAACCCCTAAATATGAGACTAATATCCTCTAAACTTGGATTCTATGATGCTTTGCTGATAGATATTAAAAATCAACAAATATTTCTGAAAGAATATAGCAAGAACTCTTGGTCAAGGGCCATGAGGAATGGGAGAGAAGTGGGATAACTCTCCAGCAGTCTGGTTAGAAGCAGAGGTAGCATTCATGAACTCATCAGAGAAGCCAGGGCAGTAGATGAGGAGATAAATCAGGAGATAAAGATAGTAAAGGCCTTTGATCAAAGGTGGGATCTTCTATGGGGTCCCCTACTATCTTGCCTTGTCCATATGGCCTTCTCCAGCCACAATCAGAATTAATTGCTTCCTTCCCAGCATTTTGCTCAGATTCACCTTATATTACATTCATTGTACAGACAACTGGCTTCCCCACCATGTAACATATTACTAGTAGGAAATGACAATGCTAACAATTTGTCTCCTTGAAAATCATTAGCACAGAGTCCTGCACACAATAAGGGGATAATTCATAATTATCAATTTCAAGTATTCACTACATAAAAATATTATTTGACACCTATTTTCTGTAGTCCATCAAACGGGGAACTGCCTTTAAATGTCTGTGGCAAATGAGTGACCAACCTGCCTGAAAGCAGAATCCTTAGAGGGTTAACTCAACCTTCATGTCGTGTACAGTGTAAGTGCCCACAACCTGACCCATGCCCACCTTTATTTCTACAACTCCCATCTCTCTCGTCATGCTCCAAATGCAGGAGTGGACTGTCTGCTCCTCAAGCCTGCCTGCCTCCTGCCTGCCTCCTCAGAAGCTGCCCTCTGCCCAAGGTGCTCTCCACTCCCACCAGATGGTGCTTACCTAAGTACCGCTCTCCCTGGGGGCCTTCCAGGTGGGTCACAACTCCAGTGGGCCTCCCCGCGCCCCCGGCACTGGTCCTTCCTGTGTGCTTCACACACTAGCGCATCTCTGATTATTTCTCTCCCCTCCACTGAAGCGTGAACCCCCTGAAGCAATGCTTAGTTAATTCAGAGTGGTGGTGTGCTGGCAAATGCTTAACAACCTAGTCTCCCAAAGCACAAACATGTATTTATATATACAGGTTTATTATAAATTCTAATATAAAACATGCACAGCATACAACAGTAATAAAATATACTATAAAAACTGTATCTATTACTGTAGGTAGTAATACATAATTACTATATAGTAATATGTATAGCAATGAATATATTATCATATGTAATAAAATGGGTAGTAGCAATGCATATAACTCTTGCAAATTCCAACTGATTCTTACAGAATGCTTTCATTGATGTCTGTCTAGCTCATATTTGTTGATATTTTCATTTACTTGAAAGAGTAAAACAAAACTGAAACAAGGAAAATGTATATCAAACATGATCTGAATAAATCTGCTGAATTAGACCCTAGTTTTTTAAATACCAGAATCTTTCCTCAATTTTCTTTTCTTTTCTTAAAGGAAAGGTATAGGCAGGAATAAAGGCAAGTACGCAGGTAGACAGGAAGAGAGAAGAGGAAATATTATCTTAATTTTATTTCCATTTAGCTGTTTACACTGGTTGTTTCCCCCTGGATCCGAGACTCGAACCCAGGGATGTGTGTCTGTGTCCTTCAGAGATGACTGACCTAACTGCTGCTCCACCAGGACATGCCTCCTTAATTTTTTTTGTGCTATTCACAATGTAGAGGCTACAGACACAAAACACCTTAAGTTTAAACTGCAGATATTTACGTTTTCTCTGTTACTTTCTTGGACAATGAACAAAACAATAAATCAAGCCTCAATCTGTAGAGTGGCGTATATACACCCCCCTGACCCCTGTGACCAACTTCAAGCCACCAACTTGACATCTCTGAACAGTCAGAGCTGGGAAGAGATGCATCACTGTACACTAGCACAGAGTACCTCCACCAGATGGAACAAAGGACACGAGAACACAGGAAATGCTAAATTAATAAGTGATGTGTTTTGAGTATTTATTAGCCTTGCTATTAATATAATTTGTTAAATTATAAGCCTATGGAATTAATTTTTAAAAGTGGCTATATTTAACAACTCACAAAATTCCTGAAAAAGTAACAAGGTACAGGCCATACATCAGTGGTTTATTCCCATGCTTAGTATGCAAGGTGTTCTGTGCATATTTGTGGAAACAATATAATTCTGTAGTCATTTCACTCAGAGTCTGCCATGCCAGAGAGAAACAAGACTTCTGTATTCCAAGACTGCCCTACAGTTAGGAATTCTGAAAGCTAGGGAGAATAGTGCCATCTTCTTTATAATATTTAACATAAGCTCAAATGTAAGACATCTTCCTTGATAAATTCTCCCTGAGGTCTCATTTCCACAAAAACACTTGGGCAGCTGGGAAGCGCATTTTAAATCCTTCAACAGTCTGATCTGCTTTCGTACCCTGGGTGGCATTATTAACAGGGTGTTCCTTAGAGGGCTGAGTGCTGGCTCAAGCTCTGGAAAAAACAGGGTCCGACAAGCACCTCCAGTCCCCAGAGGGCACTGGCTGGTAATGAGAATGGCTGGGAGCACCCTCACCCACGTCCTGGGTCCTCCTCTTAATTCCATTTCTTTTACACTGCTATTGCTACCGTTGCTTTAATCTCCTTTCTCTGGTCTTTTCTCCTGTAGATGTCCCCTGAGCCTTGGGCAATTTGGGGTCTTTGCTTCCCACCACATTCCCCATTGAAGGAGGGAGATTCTTAATACCACCTGTCTGTGCTGCAGACTCCTGTATCCACATCCCACCACCGGAATGCTGATCTCTGCGTCTGATCTTCCTCACCAAGCCTGAGTCCTTCCCCCAGGTTATCAGCCATGCAATGCCCTTCAGCACACTGAGGAGCCCCCTCCGCCTCTGACAGACACAAAGGACAGGACTGCTGCTCTAAGAACGTAGGAGCTAGACTCAGCCTGCATCAGCCGGATCTGGCAGACTGTTATCTTTTGTAGACTGTAATATGAATAAAAAGGAGAGTGATACTTCATTTTCCCAAGAATAAAATAAAGCTGAATTTGCTTTCTTAGTCTATACAAGCTGCTGGCCTCCCCAGAAGTCAGCCGTGCTTTTAACAGCATGGGAAGTCTCCCTAACTCCCCCTAGTCCTTGACTTCATCCACCCAAAGCAGGACACGCCCAAGACTCCACTCAATGTCTCCCAGATCTATACCCCTTTCTCTCTGCCTGGTCGCCAATTTGTCCTCCTTGCCCAATGGAAGTCATACCAAACTGCCTGCCCGTGGGTCCTCCTGACCTCTAGTCTATCTTCCCCAAATTCTTTTCACATGGTGCCACTTCTTACTGAACAAAATTGAAGAGAATATTCCTGTTCCTAGGAAATAAACACTGGAGTATTTGAGGGCCAAAGGATATCATTTCTCTAATTCAGACAGAGAAGGAGAAAATATGAATATGCACATGGGCAAAATGAATACAATTGGGTGGTTCTGGGTAAAGGGTAATCATGAGTTCCTTCCACAATCCTTATACTTTTCTGAAATTTTATCAAAATAAAGTACCATCCCCAAATATAAACCCTTCATTTTAGTTTGACAACAAACAGCACCTTCTTATTAACCACTCCAGCCAAGCTCCCCTGTGATGGTTACATTCTGCCCAACATCTTGTTTGTCCTTCTCTACACCTTGACTCAGGATTTCCCCTGCTCCTCCCTCCCAACCCGCTTCCTTCACTGACTCACTTCTTCCAGGGACGCTGAGGAAAGACAAGAATACTTACTATCTGCTATAAGCCGACCGACACACAATTGTCACTTACTGTATGCTATTTCATTGAATTCTGCTAGCCACTCTACGAGGGGGGAGACAGCCCAAGACCTGCAGAGATTAAGACTGGTTCAAGATCACAGAGCTGTGAAATGCAGGGCTGAATGGGAGCCCACGTGGGCCTCGGCCATCATAGCTGACCTACCTCCACCTGCCCTTCCAGACCAACTCACCCACAGCAGATTCATTTGTTCAACACATACCTGCTGCCTGCCTTGTGCCAGGCCCTGATCTAAGCATAGAGACACATTAGATAATAAAATATATAGTGTTCTAACATCACAAAGCTTCCATTTTAGTGGGAAGAAACGGGTAATAACTGTATTTATCAAACATCACTCCATGTCAAGTGTTATGCTAAGCATTTTAGAAATAGTATTGCGCTACCTCAGGGTTCGAGTCCTGTGTCCAGGGGGAAACTACCAGTTGAACAACTAAATAAAAATAAAAATAAAATAAAAATGCTCCTTCTTTCTCTCTCTTCTTGCTTGCCTACTCACCTTCATTCTTCATTCCTGCCTCCACCTTTCCTTTAAAAAAATACATATACATACATACATATATATGTATATATACACACACACATATATATGTATATACACACACATTATTACACTTAATCCTGATAAAAATCCTGAGTATTTGGGTACTATTCTTACAAATGAGGAAACTGGGCTAAGGGGTTAAATAATCCACTTGGGGTCACATAAGCAGTAAGTGGTGAAGATTTACACTCAGGCAGTCCAGTCCCAGAACCCAAGCTACTATGCCTCTCAACAAAGGAAGTAAAGCATGCTGGAGGGTGGTAGGTGGCAAATCCTCTGGAGGAAATGTAAAGCAAGATAAAAAGAATTCAGAGTATTGAGGGAAGGGAACACAAAGAATTTCAAACTGAGTGGCATGAGCAGGTAACACTAAGTAAAGATATGCAGGGGCTATGGGAGTGAACCATGTTTTATCTTAGGGAAGAATGTTTCAGGGAGAAGGAACAATCCGTGCAAAGGCCCCGAGGCAGGGGAATGCCTGGAATGTCCTAAGAGATGGGGCCAGAGAAGCTGGAGCAGGGGGCACTGGGAGAATAGTAACCACCACCTTCCAAGCAGCAGAATGTTCTGTGTGGTTTGCACCTGATTCTATCTCCCTGGAGTGCACTAGTTATTCTTTATTGTTTATCTTGATTCCCAAAGTGAATTGTGAACTCTGAGAACTGAGCCTGTGACTTCTAGTCTCTCTGGCCCTGGTGTTTTTAAGTGGATCTTTACTGGTTCTGTCTGCCTTGCTTTATGGATTTCATAAACTATACAGTCAAAGAAGATGAGCAGCTCCCAGCAGGGCGGCTTCTACCATCTCGTGTCCGTCGGTCCCACCATGCTACTGGTGAGCAGTATAACCTCTTTCTGCAATGAAAACATCACTGGTAAACGGTACTTGTCCTTACTTTCCAAGCAAACTGTAAAACTGAAGCCTCAACTTCTATCTCCAGATGTCCCCTTAAACTCTGCTTCATAAACAGTGAGACCATGACACAGAACCAGTAAATGGTTCACCTGCCCACTGCACAGCAGCAGCCGAATTAAGGCTTTCTCGTCGAGCCTGGGAGATGAGGGGTGCAAAGACACCCACCATCTTTCCCCTCCTTTGTGACTCAGCCCATGCCCAGCACAGGGCCTTAGACACCTAAGATACAGAGGTCTCTGACTCTTGGATTTCAGGTGTCCTGAGTCATGGGAATGGGCTCTCAGAAGGGGAGTGAAGAGTCCCAATCAGATCTACACTGGCTGGAGGCAAAGACCCTGCATTCAGTTAGGCTGCAGAGAACTTAGCTAAAAAACAGGGAGTCGCCCACTTAACTCAAGAACCTTCCCTTTACACCCTTACCCATCATGTGCAGAATCTCTGATTCCTCTGTCCAGAGTTCCCATGGAACTAAGCAAGCTTGAGCTACTCAGACAGAATTGGAGAACACGCATTAGACATGTCCCTATTTATGGTGTCTGTCTTTTAAAGCAGCAAAAAGAAAATCCCTTTCACCCTAAATCAGTAAAGGCAGATACTTTTCCTCCCACTTTACTTCCAAAATAAATTACTCCGATTCAACTCCCTTTGATTTTCCAGCTCAAGCCTGGAAAAGAATCATTTTCCATAGGTGGAGATGCAGTGGAGGGGAGGAAAGCTACAACAAAGAGCGCGTTTGTAACCACAACTGAGATCTGGGGGCTGTACTGCTGTTCCTTTTAGATCAGTTTTCTCAGCAAGGCAGCAGGGCAGGAGCTGGAAGAAGTGACACAATGCCTGCCCACTGGCAGCTGGGAAGGTGAAGATAACAAGTGATCCTTCAGAGCCCAGGGCCTGTTTTTCCTCTAGGGGAAGCACCTCATGGAGCAGCCCCAGCAGGGGCTGTGGGTCCCTTAGACAAGGAGGTTCCTACCTGGGTCTAGAACCCTAGTAAAGGGACTGGCAGCATCATTACTTACATATGGAAAGTAATCTATGCTTGATTAACGGTTATCAAAGGAGTTCAAATACACCAAGAGTTGTTTTTAGTGGATAAGAATTGATAGTAGCATTTTATGGTAAGTCTCCGAATGTTAACCACCATACTGCGGTTGTAGAAAAGGATATTGTTATTACTGATCAATCTGCCATGAAGACCTGCCCTGGTGGCTCAGGTGCTAAGCTAGCTGAGACGTGAACCACGTAAAGTCCAAGTACCCAGGTCAAGACCCAGGGTGGGGGTAGGAGTACAACCTAAATGAATGAATGAATTTTAAAAAGGGCTTCCTGCCCTTCCTTCCTTAAAAGTGCTTCTTCCTCCTCTCCCTCCCTCCCACTCACCAAATGGAAGGTGCAGACAGGAATGAAGGCCAGTGGGCTGGCAGGAAGACAGAGGGGGAAGAAGCACTTTAGTCTGATCTACCTGTTCACATTGACTGTTCCCCCAGCCCTGGGTCTTGAACTGGGGTCCTTGGGATGTATGCAGACAATCCCCAGGGTGCACTAGCCCACCAGGCCACCAGGAGGTGCCACTTCCTTCCTCTCTTAAAGAAAGAAACAGAGGTGATATAAGTTCAGGAAAAATGATAAAGCGAAGTAAATGTAAGCAACAATAATATCCAATTAGTAAATCTAGGTGCAGGTACAAGGGAGCTCCCAGTACTGCTCTTGTAACTGCTCTGTAAATCTGAAATTCTATCAAGATAACGAGTTACCCAAAACTGAACGTGACCTGTGCTCCAACAATAGGCATGCTGTCCTAGTAACAACGGGAGCCACCTCCTGCCTAAGGCACCCTGATGCCAAGGCAGCAGAAGTGGCTGGCACAGAGGCACTCAGGGTGACAATCAGAACAATTAGCAACGCTGAGAGAAGCCTGAGAGGCTGAGGCATTATCTTTCTCTAGGTTTTTCTCCAGAATCAAGTCATGCTCTTGGTTCAAGGAAAACAAGGCCAGTTTTGCCAGAAGGGGCTGGGAAAGAAGTAAACTTGAAACTCTAAGTTCTCTGGGACTCTCCCCTCTCCTTATCTCCTCTATCTAATCAGTGCCCTCATTGCAAAATGTCTCTGACATCTAGGCCTTTCCTCTATTTCCATCACCAACATCCTGATCCCAGACCTGGTCATGTCACACCTGGGTTATTATCAATCACTCATGGGTGGGCAAAACGCAACCCGCGTGCCACCACCAGTCTGCTGAAGACTGCATCTACATTTTCAAACACTGGGATGGGGGCGGGGATGTCAAAAGAAGACTATTCCATGACTTCTGAGAATTATATACAATATAGATTTGGGGGCCATAAACAGAAGCTTTATTGGAACATAGCCATAAACATTCATGAATGCGCCAAGGCTGCTTTCACACTACAACAGCGGTGTGGGGCAGCTGCATCAAAGACAGCACAACACCCTGAAACCAAAAATATTTACTTTCGGGACCTTTACAGAACAAAATTTGTCGACTGCTCCCAGAATTGGTCTTGCCAGACTTTCAAAGGACTTTGCAGTGCCTCCGTCGGATTGATATAAAATCCTACTTCCACGCTGCTGCTCTGTGTTCACATCCCTCTCAGGAGGGATTACTATAGGGATTACTATAGATAGTAATCTATAAATGTCACACTGTAACCTAGAAGACCAGGTGAATAAATGTGGTATAGTAGAAAAAGACAAGGTCATGTCTTCCTTCATGCTGTTTTCTGCCTTTTAAAATACTCTTCTTGCCTTTCAACTGCTCAGCTCACCACTAACTTACCTTTGAAGACTTGGGAACATCTCCTGGTTTCCTCTCCTCTGCTTCTACAGCACCCTATACTTACCCTCATCACAGCTCTTCCCACACGGCACTGAAATCATCTATTTGTGTGTCTGTCTCCCCAGCTACAGTCAGATTCGAGAGGGCAAGGAACACATCTTACTCATCTCTCAACACCCAGACAGAACCTGGCACAAAAGTCCATAAACACTGAACTCAACTCCAACCCGGCAAGGCTGAACTCCTCACTGTCCCTGAATGCATCATACTTAACTCTCTGCCCTAAGCTTTGCTCACCCGGCACCCCTTCATCTCACCTACACAATCCCAAATGACCTGGGCACAGTCTACATAGGCCCATGGAGTTGGAGTGGACTAGGAGTCAAACCCCAGGCTCCTCTTACTCATGTGCTTTGTGCCTTTGGACAAGATACTTACACTTCCTGGTCCTCATCTATAATGCAGGAATGATGTAGTATCATATCACCGGACTTGTGAGGTGAACAATGCACATACAAAATCCAACTCAGTGTTTGACATACAACAAATTCTCAAGAGGTAATGACTATTAAAGTGGCAGGCTACAAAATCAATGCACAAAAATCTGTTGCATTTTTATACACAAACAACACGCTAGAAGAAAACGAAATCATGAAAATCACACTATTTAAAATAGAAGTCAAATGAATGAAATACCTGGGCATACACCTAACAAAGGAAATAAAAGATCTATACAACGAAAACTACAAGTCCTTCTTAAAAGAAATAGAGGAGGACACAAAGAAATGGAAAGACATCCCCTGCTCGTGGCTGGGAAAAATCAGTATCATTAAAATGGCCACCTTACCCAAAGCAATATATAGATTTAATGCAATCCCCATTAAAATTCCATGGGCTTATTTCCAGGAAATAGAACAAAAAAAAATCTTAAAATTTGTATGGAACAACAAAAGACCCCAAACAGCCAAAGTAGTCATTAGAAAAAAGAACGAATCTGGAAGGATTACACTTCCAGACTTTGAACTGCATTACAAAGCAACAGTGATAAAAACGGTGTGGTACTGGAATAATAACAGAGGCACAGATCAGTGGAATAGAACCAAATCACCAGAAATCGACCCACTCACAGTCAGTCAATCTACGACAAAGGAGCCAACAGAATTCAATAGAAAAAGTAAAGTCTCTTCAACAAATAGTGTTGGGAAAACTGGACAGCCTCATGCAAAGGAACGAAGCTAGATCACTCTCTAACACCATTCACAAAAAGCAACTCAAAATGATTAGAGACCTGGACATAAAACCAGAGACCATAAAGTTCTTAGAAGACAACACAGGAAAGACTTTCCAAGACATCAGTCATAGAGAAGTCTTTGGGACTCAATTCTACCATCAAGCGAAACAAAAGGAAAAATAAACTGAGACTATATCAAACTAAGGAGCTTCTTCACAACAAAAGAAAAGATTACCAAAACCAAAGGAAACCAACTAACTTGAAGAAGATATTTGTATTAGATATATCCAACAAAGGCTTAATATACAAAATATATAAGGAACTAATAAAACTCAACAACAGAAGAACAGGTGATTCAATCAAAAAATGGGAGAAGGAATTGGAGAGACATTTTTCCAAAGAGAATACACAGATGGCCACCAGGCACTTGAAATTATGTTCCTACTCACTGGCTATCAGGGAAATGCAAATTAAAATGACAGTGAGATATCACCTTACACCTGCAAGACTATTCTCCAAAAGTCTGGAAACAACAAATGCTGGTGAGTATGTGGAGAAAAGGGAACACTTTTGCACTGGTGGTGGGAGTGTAAATTGGTACAACCCCTATGGAGAAGGGTGTGGAGATTCCTCAGGAAACTGAAGATGGAAATCCCATACGATCCCGCCATTCCACTTCTGGGCATCTACCCAAAAGATACAAGAACACCCATCTGCACAGATGCATGCATCCCCATGTTTATTGCAGTCCTACTCACAATAGTTAAGAACTGGAAATTACCTAAGTGCCCAATATCAGATGAATGGATAAAGAAGATGTGGTGCATATACACAATGGAATACTACACAGCCCTTAGAAGAGATGAAACCTTGTCATCTGAATCAACATGGATGGAACTAGAGGGAATCATGCTATGTGAAACAAGTCAAAAGAGATAGATACCAGATGACCTCACTTACAGGTGGAACATGAATAGACAAAATAAAGGAACAGATGAAACATAACAAACCCTGAAACATTTGCAACAGAACTGAGGTGACCAAAGGGAAGGGGGTGGGTGGGGCAAATGGTGGAGGAGCCCACTGGACAATGGGGAAGAACACTTGGTGATCTGGTGGAGGGCAGGGCGTGTTGAAATATATCTAAGACATGGGGAACCTATGATAGGAAATTATTTTAATGTGTAGAAAAATTAGTACAATAAAAATAAATTTTTAGAAAAGGTAATGACTATTGTCCTTGTTTCCCCCAAACACTGAAGGCACCTGTCCGTGTGGTCTCGGTATTTCATTGCTCTTCTTCCTCCTCCCTTTACCCACCTGTTCAGCATGAGCAGGGTCAAGTCCTGCACTTGATGTGGTACATACATACAATGGAATACTACACAATATAATACGCTTGCCTTAATACCCAAGACAGCGCAGCAAAGGAAAGAGGGGTCCAAGAGATGAAAAATTAATCAATTCTTTCAGTAAGACTAAAGCAGTGCTAATAAGAAAAATAATGCAGAGAATAATGAGATAGAGGCGGGTGGGAGTGGGAGACAGCATCTGAAGCACTTTTACATTAATAGGAAAGGTAGTTCAGAGAAAGAAGTAGGGCAGAGGAGTCAGCCTTGGATGCGATTAGCTGAGAGGCCAGTGATACATGGAGATCTGCCCCTTGGAGCCAGCACTGCCCCCGCTCACCTGTGCAAATATGGCAAAGAAACCTATTTCTGACTCCTTGTCTAGCACAGACCCACACCGGCTTACCTGGAAACTCTCCCAGGATAAAAGAAAACCTAAAGTCTGGAGATTCCATTCCAACTTTCATAACAGCAGTGAAAAATGGTATCAATTGGCAAGTTCCAGTGGATTAGCAGTTAGATCTGCCTCTGAAGGAACGCAAGGCCACATACCCCTGGGTTCAAGTTCTGGGTCCACGGGAAAACAACCAGTGTGAACAAAAGTGGAAATAGAATGCTTCTTTCTCCTTTCTCTTAAAAAAAAAAAAAAAAAAAAAAGGTACCAGCTAACACCAAGAGTGCTGAGTGCTTACCAAATGCCTGGCAGAATTGTATTTAGATAAGTGCATAAAATACATACAATGTTATCCCATTGCAAAGATGAAGAAACTGAGACCCATGGAGATTAAAGAACACACCCAAAGTCAATTCTCTAGTAAATGGTGCAATATAGTCTAGTTCCAGAGTTCATGTTCTTAATTAACCACTACACATTTTGTTTATTTAAATCTAATTTAGCTCCACCATTTACCAGCTGAGAGATCTCAGGCAATCTCACCGAGCCTCATGTCTCCCAACCTGTTAAGTGGGCATCATCTACTTAACTTCATGTGACTGTTTTAAGGACGAAAGCAGTAAATCCTGGGGACGAATTCAAAGAACCACCTTGTGGATTTGTTTCCCATGCCCCATACTGTCTTTCCCTTCCCCATTTCCTCTTCCTCTCGTTCCTTTAACACTTTACCTTATAATGCAATGATTAAAGGCACAGGATTTGAAGTTATCTGCAACTTACGGAGTTTACCTTAATCTCTCTGGAAAAGTTACCCTATTGTAAAATAGCAGGACATTACTTAGCCAAAGACTGAAATGATGTGTGCACATACAGAACTAGTCTGGCCCACAGGAACACTCAGTAGTGACAGCTGGTACTAAACCCTATACACTGCAGAGCCCACATGGCTATAGGTGCTTAAAATGCCAAAGGCAGCAGTTTGATACTTTTCCCCCTACCTCTGCAAATCTGGTTTTGAGAAAAGTCTGTTTTGGAAACAAACTGACACAGGTCCACATCACTAGTTAAAATACTTCCCTGTTCCTTTTTCACAGGGAAATGTAATGACTCTGACCAGTCCTGACCACACCGGATAAAAGGCTCTCTTTCAAGCAGTGATTTCAGGATCACAGATTAATTCATTAAAAATAAATAATCATCCAAAAAGTAGTGAGTTAGGGTAATGATAGAGTTCTGGGTCTTGGGAATCAGAAATCCATGCTAAGCAAAAGACAGAGGAAGGAAGAAAGATTCCTTCACCTTTTCTGGGAGCAGAGCTGTAATCAACTCTCTTTCCTTAGGTTCTGCAAGAGCCGTGTAATGTCCTAGGACTCCTTCTGGGAAGCCCACCTGGACCTGTGTTCTCCTCTAAATGCTTTAGAATTTCATCCTCCAACTCTGCCCCAAGAAAAACTTGCATTTTAAAGGACTATGCCAACCTGAATGCATCTCTTTTGTAAGATGGCAGATAGGGACATGCCTTTGTAGCTCAAGCAGCGGAGATGCTGGTGAGCAGGCCACATACAGCCAAAGGATCTGGGTTCAAGACCCTAGGCTAGCATGAAAAACCAAAAGGAAAAACTAAATAAATAGAACGTGTTTCTTCCTCCTTTTCCTTCCTTCCTTAAAGGCTTCTTCCTCTTCTCTCTTCTTTAAAATTTTTTTTTAAATAATTAAAAAAATATCAGACAGCTCAACAGTGAATGCAAAATGGGGTAGGGGAGTTTGGAAGAAAGGACAGGGTGTCCCCAGGATGGGGGATCCTAACAGGAGGAGGTCTACCCAAATCAGCTGCCCCTATCTAGCGCCTGAGAGCAAATTTCTGGAGCCACAAGTCCAAGCCTGAGCCCAACTCCACCACATTTTTTTTCTTTTTAAAGAGGAAGGAAGCAGGCAGGAATGAAGGCAGGCAGGCAGGCAGGTCAGGAGAGAGAGGAGAAAGAAGCATTTATTTCTTTAGTTGTTCATCTTGGTTGCCCCTCACCCCCAACCCTTTCCCCAGCCAAAAACCCAGGTCCTTGGACTTTATGTGGACTAAGCCAGCCGGAGGTTGCTGACTTAACTGCTGCGCTACCAGAGCAGCTGATCCTACCACTTTCTGACTGAGACTCTCAGTTGAGTCCCTGGACTCTCTAGCTTTAGCTCCCTTGTGTATAAAACAGGGGTCCTCACAGTGCCCTGCCCCAAAGGCTGTTTGAGGACTGAATGAGTTCACACTTGCAAATACTGGGAACAGAGCCTGGCATGCAGTCAACTGTCTCTGAGTGTCTGCTGCTGCTATCGCTGCTAACGTCATTGTCGTGCTACGACTTCTTTTCTACTTCTTTTCCTTTTCCAACAATTCTCAGTTACAACAAGGCAGCTCTGGTGGCAGAGGCAGGTGGGGGAGAGTAGCTGGGACCTTCAGTCAGCTTCCTGTAGGCTGGGACAGCCTATGCAGGTGAGGTCTGTCGTCGCAGGGTGTGGCCAGTGCAGACATGAGCATTTCTTCCTTTCAAGATCCTCTGCTCCTCCCAGGGCCCAGCAATGGCACAGGGAAAGTCTCCGGGCTCTCTCTGGGCTCAACCCTCTGTGCTTACATCAGCTGCGGGAGCCAGGACAAGGCTGGGATGGGCCAGAGTTTCACTTTGCCTTTTACAGTTATTTTTTATTTTAAAGCAGCAAGGAAAAGACAATAAAAGTTACTAGCTAACCACTCGACTATGCTGTCCCTCTCACCCCAGAAGGCTCTTTCATTGTACATAGTGAAGGACCCAAAGCAGACCCCTCACTAGAGACACCAGTGCACAACCTCTGTAGACCTACCTGAGGCTGTTCACACCAACACACAATGCTCCTTCCTTCCAGGGACGGACACTGAGCAGGGGCCACAGGGGCACAGTTCCCACCAAGGACTGCACTGCTTAGCTCAAGCTCCTGCCCTGCTCACCCACCAAGGAACAAACCCACAGTCCTCCCCTCCCCATTCTTTAATCTGATTATCACATTTGATTTTAAAATTGTGGCCATTTTCCCTCCTCTGTGAAACTCTTGATAGTCCATAACAAAAAGGCGATGAGCAATGGGGTTTGAGGAGAGTTTCCCTGTCTCTTCCTTGTTTCTAGATAGTGTTGACCACATAAGCATTCACACCTAAAGGCAGCTAAAGCCCGTGACTGAACAGCCAATCCTGTCCAGGTGAGGTCCTGGGGGCTGCTGTCCCATCACTGGTGCATCCCAAGCACCTCAGCATCTGACAGCCTCCACCACTCACTCCATCCAAGTTCACAAAAACAGGAGCTGAATTCTGAAAAGTGGGACCAAAGTTAACAGAGTATTCCTCTGGAGGGAGGGGAAGTACATAAAGAGTTTAGGTAAATTTCCGCACCATTCCCACATTATTTGCGGAAACTAAAAACCAAAAAGGAATCTAATTTTCAACACTGCCATCTAAGTAGAAACTGAGAGTCTTATTTACTGCACAGATTTTAGTCCAAGTGTCAAGCTGCCAGGTTTACAATTTCAACCCACAGCTTGAGTTAAAAAGCTTGGGTTAGAAGTCTCTGAAGGTTAGAATATCACTTATTTCCTCTGTCCACAAACCACCTAGATTCTCTGTCCCTATTCTCCCCATCTGGTCTTCACCCTATCCAAATACAGCTGCTTTTTCAGTCTGATTATTTGTTCCTAAAGTAGTAATTCCACCTGGCTAGAGGAATGCTTCTGACAAAGGAAAAGGCAAGGTGTAAAAACTACTTGAGTGAAAAAATAAAGCACAACCACAACTCATCAGACCCACGGAGAAGGCAGCGACAGGTGTCAGGGACTCAAGACGTCTGCTCCTTAGTCATCACTAAAGCATGGGGGTGAAAGAGCACGCTAGTCAGAAATACCCCGCCCAGGTTCAAGCACCAGCAATGCTTTCTGCCACTCCCTTCCTCAGGGGTCTCACCAAACCTTAGCTGGTCATCTGTAAAACTGGGGGTGATGAGTCTATCTTGCATACTGTTGTAGCAATAAATGAGGTATTATACATATATAAAGCATCTAGCACAGGCTCCCACTCAATAAATGTTAACTATTCATAGTTGTCTAGTAATTGGAAAAACACAATGGTTTGGTATCTGTTAAGTCCTTCCAGAGTCCAAAAAGAGAGGGCTTTTTTTACCCATGAAAGTATCAAAGAAATGTAATATAAGAAGGACAGCCCAACTCAAGTCCACCTCAGGCATCACCTCACTTGTAGAATCATAGCACTCTCTTTTCTTCATCTACAACGTGGGAATAATGCATGATACTGAACTTTGATGACCTCAGAGACATATAAGAATCAATGACGTAACAGGTGATGAAAAAGCTTTCGCTTCTTAAACAAAAAGCACTGAGTAAATCCTGAGCATGATTATTAAAACGCCATGTCCAATATTATGGAACATATATAAACCAGTGATGTTTCTCACACTTGCAAGAACGTTAGGTTTGATTAGCCTTTTAATCTGTTCACAGGGAGCCTGCTACAAGCCACAATAGCTGTTCCTTGCAAAGTCGAGTTCAGAGGCAGCGCCCACCAACTCTAAGACTCTTCTAGTCAGGCATGACCCATATGGGGCCACTTCTCAGGTGCCAGTGCCAAGACAAATTAAAAAAAGATTTAAGGTTCCACTTGGACATGCAAAATCAACAACCCCATCCTCACTCACAGGACTACTCAATATCCCCCACAACCGTCAGTTCTGACCCTCAGCCCTCCTGCACTAGTGGTGTAAGACTTCTTTTAATTCTTCTTGGAAAAAAACATAGCATGTGAGCCAAGAGGGAGAGCTCCCGTTTTTCTTGTTTGATTTTTATTTCTAGGTACAGAGATTTACGTTTCATTTATTACCTACCATAAAAATTTCAGTGTAAGAGCTAGAGGTGAGTGTAGGAACCAACCTGCTGAACTTAAGAAGCAAGGCTGCAATCACACTACATCCAATTTCATCATTCACAGGTCTCACAAACCCAAAGAAGAAAAAGCATATTTACATTTATTAAATATCTACTGTGCATCATGCACTGCACTAAGTACTTTTATGCATTAGCCCCAAAGTCCATTTTGTCTCCCACACCTGAAACACCATGAATCAGTCATCACCAAATGAGAACTATCCCTGGTTGGGGTGGGGTGAGGTAGTGGTAGTGCTGGGTTATAACTGGGTAAAGTTCTAGACAATTCAAAAGTTAGTGTTGTGAACACAGAAAGGAGTCTTAGCTTAGGAACCAAGTTCAAGTTCCTACACATTCTTTGTAAGTGGAATACTCAAACCATGTTTTATACCCAAAGCATGTTTTTTATATAATTCTGGACTAACTCAAGCTATTTAATATACTACCAAAAAAGCTTAAAGGTTTTTACAACTTGGAGCACAAGAAAAACTCACTGTAGGGTTAATGTATCCTGGGCCAAACTTCTGACCCAAGTACACTTGACAGTCAAATATGGAATTTATAACATACTTTTAAAGGCTCAGGCAGATGTGCTCACAGGAGAAAGCAACCACAATGAACTGGCGTCTGTGTGGTCACGTAAAAAGAGGGCAAAGCTGTCCTGTTAGCAGCAATTCGAAGCACGATGTCTCTCACTATAAAATCCAACTTAGTCTCACCCCTGGAGTACACGTCAACACCCTAAATGACTGTCTACAGAGCAAACTGTCAAATGGGATCAAATACACATTGGAGTCCTGAACAAATACCATTCTCTCCATCCATATTCCACTTTGAAAAAGAAATACACCTCAGAAAAAAAGACACTATCCACAATTTACCTCCATCCTTCTGCATTAACCCACTTCAAGTAACCCATAATTAATGCTTGCATTAAACACCAATCTTAAAAGAACATAAACGTGGCTTGTATTCTTAGAAATACTTTCCCTGCATTAAGACTCCCGAGAAAAATCAGGGCGTGTATAACACTAGTCCATGTCCCTTAATTAAGGATGAGGCACAGAGTCCTTGTCTGAAGGGCAAGACCCCTGACAGACCCCTTCTTCCCAACAAACAACTGTGATAACTAGTTGACCATCCATGCCAGACGCTGCAGTCTATCACTACTTCTGCTTTGTGCTAACACCAGGCAAGCCTCTCACCTGTGTACAGGTGCTCGATTTAAAAATGGGAATGATTTTTAAACTAAGAATTTCTAGTGTACCAGCAGACCTCCATCGGCGCTGTCACCCTGTAAGGCTGTTAGGGAAGGGTGCTGGCTCTAGATAAGTGACGTATGTGGCTGCCGTCACTTCACCATCCACTACTACGGCAAGAAAATAAACGGGAAAAGCACTTCGAGCTTCTCTCCTGACCACCACTTGCCCCAGGCGGCCTCAATACCCCACACTCAGCCCACGCCAGACTCTAGCTCAAGGACCAGTGCTGAACCTACCCTACTCCAGGAGCCCATCCCCAGCTCCGGCGGAAAGCCAAAGGGCCCCAGTCGGGGGCGTGCAGGGCAGTGCGGGCCCCACCCCCAAGCCTCTAACCTGGGTCAGGATGAGAGATTTTCGCCCCCAAAGCCTTCCCAGAACACGAGATCTCGGCCACTTTCTCTCCCACTCCCACCCGGAGCAGAAGCCGCCCTGGGCAACCCGGTGCCAGCATCTCCAGAAACTCGGGCCCCGAGCCGCCCGTGACCGAACATCCTCCTTCCGGAGGTCAAGGGCAGTGGCTGGGGTAGCGGAGCACCAGGAGGGGCTTCCTCGCCGGCTCCGCAGCCCCGCCAGAAGGGCCGGAGGGGCGGCCAGAAGGAGGCGCCAAGCGCTCCGGCGGGTTGGGAGCCCTCAGCTGTCCAGGCGGGAGAGCTATAGCCACTAGTCGGGTCTCAGAGGTCACCGGTTCAGAGCAGCGGCGGGATCAGCTCCGGGCCCCGGGGAACCCCGAGTTCGGGCGCTGGTGGGATATAGCCCCTACGGGGCAGCTGGAGCCAGTCTAAGGTTCCGAATCCCGTCCTCACCTTCGCCTCATGCTGGTGTGTCCCCCACCGCCGGCGTCCCGGTGGCCGGCCCGGGCCGCCGAGCCCCGCTCGGGCCCGCAGCCCCGCAGCCCAGCGCGCCAGCCTCAGCCTCCAGCGCGGGCAGCAGCAGCGGCAACAGCTGAGGCTGCAGCGCCGCCGCCGGTGGCTGGGCGGGCACATGGGAGGGCGGGGTCTACGGGCCTCGCGGCCCGACCACGTGAGCCCGGCCTCGGGGGCGCCAGGTCTAAGAGCGCACGTGAGCTGGCACGGGGTTCCGGCCTTCAGGGACACCACTGCGATTTCCAGGTTCAGACTTTCCAGGAAGCCCCGGGTCCTATACTAAAGGTAAAGAAACGAGCGGCCATCACTCCCTCCTTCCCCTCTCCGTCCCCTCAAGGTCCATATGGTACATTCCGCTAAGCCCACAGCGAGAGAGGGAGCAGATGATTGGTTGAGAATCTTCGGGGGGGCGAGGAGCCACATGAAATAGCCAATGGAAAAGCACGATGGGCATATCAAAGCCTGCCAGATGGGAAAAGAGCAGATACGCTTAAAGGGGACTTGTTTGTTGCGCTCAGAAGCCGCTTCAAAACAAAACAGAATTTTCTTCTCCAGCCTATGCAGACAGGAAACAAAGACATTAGGGGGTATCCTCACATTTTTGGATTAGAGAGCTAAAAGAAAATAGAGAGAGAATTGAACCAGATATATGTGTGACTTTGGGTAGATAACTTCATCTCTCAGGCTGTTTCCTAATTTAAAATCCAGTGAAGATCTTGGACTACAACTGGTCTCTGATGGCCCTCGTATTTTGTGCATGCCCCACCATCTTAAAGAGGTTTGGTTGAAAATAGGTCGAGTTTCTGACACCACATCCTTTATACAGGGAGCATCGACCCCATCTTTCCTAAAGACAAATTCCGCGTTCTTTTCTGGGTCCCTCCTCTCGTAAAGCTGAGCATTCTCCTAATTGCGACTCTTCCAAGTCACCTCTTCCTCTTCTTTTTCTCTTCTTCCACATAACCAGACAAAGCTTCAATTGATAATTCATTCCCCTGTTGAACTGTCCAGAATTCCTGCTTTCAACAACAAATCCCACCCGTCAGTTCTCATTCGAGTGGTAAACTACTGGTCTCTAATAAAAGTCTCTAACAATAGTACACCATTCAACTATGTATGACCAATTATGCTTTCATCATACTATATATCAACCACAGAATCTCCAAAACATCCCTTGAGGGCTTAGTGTGCTCTGTTTTACAGCTTTATATAGGCAGTTTTATACAGGCAGTCTACATTTTAGGTACCAAGCTTCAGACCAATTCCTCCCTCCCCCCCCCCCCCGTTTTATTTTTATTGGTGTAACTTTTCCACCTTCTTTTCTCAGAACTTTTTAACTTCCCATCATCTGGTAACCTGACCTCTACTCAACTTTCAAACTATACCAGGTATTTGGTACATCCTCTCTCCAGTCAGATAACTCATCTTCCAACTATTAATCAAAGAATTCCAGAGTGTTCAGTTCCTCCATGAAGCCTTCCCAGGTTGATTACCAGAAGCTACAAACTTACAGAGCTCCCATTTCTACTCTGTGCCCCTGACCTCCCATAACTCTGATTCAATGTGCAATTTTATTGACTTCCGTACCTCTCTCATTCAATTATAAGAGCAGCATCTACAGCTCCTGACATTTATTAATTTATTAAATGTTTGCTATGAACTAGGTACTGTTTGAAAGTGCTTTTCATGTATTATTTCATTTCACCCCTATATCAACTCTATGAAAAGCTACTATTACTGCTATTTTATGGAGAGGAAACAAAGCTTAGAGAAGCTGATTTGCCTAAGAGCACTCAGTGTAGGTCTGACTGCAGTACCTATCTTCCTAACCCCAATAGTGCAATACAATCTCCTCTTTCTTAAGAACCTATGACAGCTATGTGACAAAAGATGTCATATAATGTCCTGTATTTATGTCACATTTTACATTTATTTCTGTACCTATGTGTTCCTTTCAATTGCAAAACAATCATGTGAAGAGGGTTAAGAGTGTTTTATTTACAGATGAATAAAAAATTATAGCTGAGAGAGGCTGACTACTACAGGAGCCTAGTTTTCCGAACTGTACAATGCTTCCTTAGAAATTCCTGCTCCCAGAGCCAACAGAACCTTTTTACATGTAACAACTAGAGAACAATTAGGAGCTACAAGGAAACAAATACAAAATAGCAAAATCCACATCATAGCTCTAGGAAGTATGGTAAACAAGCTCTTAGAGAAGGCAGAAAACAAGTGAAGGAAGACTTTTTATAAAAGACCCAAAAGCACTGTTTTTCCTTTCACTTGTTTGTAGTTTATATTCTGTCAACGAGATCTGGACGTTGACACATCTGGCAAATTCAACCGCAAAGGACGCTCAAAACTGCCCCCACTGCCTGGAGATAGACTCAGTCCCAGACCGCTGAAGAAGGGACTTCTATGTTCAGTGCTCTAGCTCAAAATTTCTGTAAGCTTCCAATATGCTGGTTAGGAAAAGATCTTACTCCACTGACAGTTGTAGCACAATCCTGAACATACGAACTAGACTAATGAATTCCCTCTTTTTAAACTGCTGGAATTCTCCTCACCCAATGGGACACTCTAGCAAAATGGTATGGGAGCCAGTTGAACTTTTAATATCAATTAAGAAGCCTGAGCACCTTAGTTCTCAAGCCAATACTTCTGAGTTGCTAACCCAGACCTGTCAATCCAATTAAATTTTACTCCCCGGTTTTCTTGTCCCCAGGGAGCGCTAAAAGTGATTTATTTATGCATTCAGACGTTTATTGGGCACTTGCTATGAGCAAAGAACTGACCATTTGTGTGTGCATGGGGGAAAGGGTTATTCTGATGGATCTCACATGAAACCTGTCCTTACTGAGTAGATAAGAATGACAAGCATCATAGACACTTGGTCATGAATGGATCAGCCTGGACTCTTCAGAACATGTATGACAGGATTCCATCCCCAGTTACACATACAAGCATATGTTGGAATGCCCCCAGCCCCTAGAGTAGGAAAAGGAGCACTGGGCTCAGTGCTGGAAGAAGGCAAAGGTGGGAGACATGGGCAGGGTATTGGGGAAGACGGAGGATCAGGAGAGATGGAGGAGATCCAGAAGAACTGGACATATCCTGAACAGTAGGGACCACTGCTGATCCATAGCTTGGCCGCTAGAAGAATTATGGCATGTTCTGTCATCTTTTTCAAGAAAATATGTTTTCTGATCTCAAAAGTAATACATGTGTATTATTTTAAATTTTTAAATAAAATACAAATAAAAGTCACCCTTTACCCTTACTAGCATCTCACTCACTGTCACCATTTTGATATATATTTCCCTTTTTTCTATAGATTCTGTATATACATCTTCTTTTTATACATACAGTATCTTAATAAAAATGAATCAAATTGCTTTGCTAACTATCTTTCTCTTTAATAATAGACTGGGAATTTTCCCACGCCACTATATTTAATTCTGATATATGATTTGTAAAACGATGCATCATATGAAAATACCTTAAGTGATGTAATTAAGATTCTTAGTCATTAAGATTATTTTCCATATTTCATTATTGTATATAACTTCAAGGATTATCCGTTCATGTAAATTTTTGTATATTTGTACAATTCTCTCCAACTGTTTCTGGAGAGAGAATTGCGTGGTCAAAGGGTATGCACCTTTTTTAAGTATCTCGTCTAAATTGCCAAATTGACTTTCAAGAAGTTTAAGCCACATACATTCCCACTAGCACTGTCTGATGGAGCTATTTCTCTGAACCTTCACCAGTCCTCAGCATTTCTCTTCTTGTGTAATCCTTACCAGTTTGACAGATGAAAAGCACTAGCTGTTCTTTTAATTATTACAGTGTATTTTTACCTATCACAGTTGAAAATACTTATCTTTTTTTCCAAGTCCTTTGAATTAAAATGGTAAAACGTGTTTCCTTTTTTCACCATCCAACCACCCTACTTCTAAATCTCTGAAAAATCAAGTACACGTGTGCCCTGGTGGAGTAGGGGGTGGGTACATTCCACATGCATCCCAAGGTCCCTGGTTCAAGACCCAGGACTGACAAGGACAACCAAGATGAACAACTAAAATAAAATGGGGTGTCCTTCCTCCTCTTTTCATGCTTACCTTTGTTCACCTTCATTCTTGCCTGTGACTTTCCTTTCAAAAAAATCAAATAGATATCAAAGTAGGATCTGTTCATATGATCAATGACCAGACAAACTCAGTCCCATTTCACCTAAAAGAAAAAAAAAGAGGCATGCCTTGGAGTACTTGCCTCAGAAGGCAAGTCAATGCTTCTGCCTCCTCTCTCTTCTTGCCTGCCTGCCTACTTGCCTTCATTCCTGCTTGTGCCCTTCTTTAAAGAAAAAGTAAGTCTAAATAAATTAAATTAAAACAAAACAGGTAGTGGAACAGATGACTCAAAATATAATTCTTGATCGATATGCAAGTTTCACCCTTCCAGGAAAAAATAAATTTAAATCCAACTTGACAAAGTTGAAAATTTACTTTTACATCAATTTTTCATAATATAGTAGCAAGAAATTGAGAGGTGTTTTCTCTAAAACATTGGTGTGTATTTTCTATAGAAGTTAAAAATTCTACGTAAGCACAAGTCAGCAAAACCAAGATGGGAGTCTACTGAAGAATTCTTTAGTCACTAAAGTCACAGCAATTTTTTTTTTGTAATCACCGCACCATAATTTTATCAAAATAGAGTTTCTTAGAATCTAGATAGAGCTTAAAGGAAGACTCTTCCGTAAGCCAATTCAGAACAAGTTCTTGGGGATCTCTGTGAAACCCAGCAAATTTTGCCAGCAGGTTTTTATGGACTTAAATCTTTATTTGCAGCCACACCTAAGAAAAATTTACCAAAATACAAAATATGCATACACATATATAGGTGCTTTACATATATATACACATATATATGTATGTATGTATAGGTATCTATCTATAGAAAGAGACAGATATCTGGTCTGCTGAACTTGGTGTCTTTAAACACAGGCCCCTGTGCCCACTGTCAGAAAGGACTAACTGTTACACATCTATAGAACTAAAACAAATAGGAGGAAAAGAAGCTGTGTTTCCAATCCCATCTTCCTCTGCTGCACATTGCTCTTAATAAAACATCATCTTGGTGCACTGGTGGAGCAGCAGCTAGGTCATTCGCCTCTGTAGGAGTACCGGTCACATATCCCTGAGCTGGGGGTGCGGGGGTTGATATACCAGTGAGACTAACTAAATAAAATAAAATAAAATGCCTCTTCCTCCTTTCTCTTCCTACCTGCTTGCCTACTTGCCTTCATTCCTGCCTGCACCTTTCCTTTAAAATAAAAATAAAAATAAAAATAAATAAGATAAAACATCAGCTTGGCACACCCTGATAAAGTAGCTGTTTGGTCACTGCTCCAATCAAGCACAGTCCATGCATATCCCAAGGACCGAGGTTTACACCTCAGGGTTGGGGGAACAACCAATGTAAACAACTAAATAAAAATACAGTAAACAGGCTTCTTCCTCCTGTCTCTTCCTGCCTGCTTGCCTACTGGTCTTCATTCCTGCCTATAAAAAATTAATTAAGCAAAAACATCAGTTTAAATATTATGTGAGAATGCCACCCCCTGAGGTGCAACAGCTAAGGTGCAGGCCATGTGCAGCCCAAGGACCTGGGTTCGAGACCCAAGGTTGGGAGAAGGAAAAACAACAACAAATACATTATAATACTGAGCATTAAAAATACATCATCAAGTGCATGATGCAAAGGTCAGTTCAGTCCAATTGGGCTGTCTTTGAGTATGACTTATTTTGTGCAGCTCTGTTTTTAATTGTGAAAGAGAAAAAAGAATGGAGAGAAAGGAATTGGGGGAGGGAGTCAAGGGGGAGAACTGGTACCGCACATTTAGGAAGCAGAAGAATGATGGAGAGTTCCCTGATAAAGCTTCAGAATGGAACAAACAAACCCGAAATCACTGCGTACAAATCAACATTTTCAGATTTATGAGAAGAAAACATCTAAACAAATCAGGCTTTTGTAAGAAAAGATGTCAAATTTTCCTTTCTCCAGTGCCACGTAAGGGCAGATACAGGACCCCGAATCCTCTGTTTCTATTTGAGAGCATTGAACCATTCGACTTAAGTCTCTCGTGTTTTGTTTTTTCATTCATTCATCCTGAGTGTCTGTGATAAGCAAGGCACTTGGCTGTGTGCTGAGGTCATCCCAAGATCAATTTGACATAGAGTCTGATCTCAAGGACTGACAATAAAGCAGGGAAAGTGAGACATGGATAGAAAAGATCTTCACCAGGTAGAAAGTGGGTGGTATCTGAAAAGAGATAGAAAAAGGTTTTCTAAAGCTGAGCCACTTTTTCCCCTTTATCCTCTGTTCCCACAGGCAGAGAACAAGAGTCCCTAACAACATTTTCCAAGACTTTTCAGAAGCACCTCTCTGCCCCAGCAGAAGGTAGGTTGGAAACGTAGAAAGACTATTTGAAAGAATAAATAGGATGCACCCTGGTAGAGCAGTGGTTGGGCACAGTCTACATACATACAAAGGGTGCTGGGTTTGTGTCCCAGGGTCAGCGGGAACAACCAAGATAAACAACTAAATAAAATAGAGAAAAAAATGCTTCTTTCTCCTCTCTCTTCCTCTGCTCGCCTTCATTCCTGCCTGAAACTTTCCTTTAAAAAGAAAGAAAGAGAGAGAGGGAGAGAGAGAGGGAGGGAGGGAGGGAGGGAGGAAGGAAGGAAGGAAGGAAAGAAAAGAAAGAATAAATCTAACATGTTAAAATCCAGGTAAATGGGGCTCTCTGGCTGGAATCAGGTTTACTAGGGGTTGGGGTGGGGGGGGCAACCAAAAATAAATACATAAAAATGCTTCTTCTTCTTTCTTCCTTAAAAGGAAAAAAATCTAAGTGAACATCAGGGTGGGGTTTTGAAATGATTTTTTTTTTTTTTGCTTATTTGTGCTTTTTAATTTGGGGAGAAATGGACTAGGGAACATATTTTTGTAATGAGAACAGAATAAATAAAATTTAAAAACGATAGCCACCCCCTCCTGGGGAAAAAAAAGAAAAAGGAATGAGAAGAGCCTCCATGTCTTTCCCAGATTTAATGGTCTGTTGCATTCTTTGGCCAGGACCGACTTGGTCAGTCACGTGGTCACAGGCCTTTCGCATTGCCAAGTCTCACCTGCTAGGAAACCTGACTATCTGTGCAATGAGAACCGCCCCTCAGAGGGGAGGGCACCCAGGCTGTTGGCTTTAACAATACAGCAGTTGATGAGCAGGCAGAACAATGAAGCCTCCCACATAAACTAATCCTCTTGGGGCCAGATGTCCCCACCCTTATCTAGAAAAGAAGTTACTTGCAGTTCCTTAAAATCTTGAGTTCCTAACAATACAAGCCCTAAGGAGAGAGTGGGGACAGAAGCGGGCTGACAGTCACCACCACTGACTCCACTCCAGAGTGGCTGTGGGAGCTGAGACTGGGCATGGGAGGCTGTCTGAAGGTCTCGCACACAAGCCTAAGCTTTTCTTAAAGCTGGTAGGTCACTGATGGGTGACCCATATCAATGGCTTCAGCTCTCAGGGCTGTCCGGTAAGTCCAGGGACCACCAGAGGCTCCCAGCTAGCCCCCTCCTGTGGGAGCACCTTGTCAGTTCACCCAGGGTGCTGCTCAAATGTCATCGTCCAGGTGTCTCATAAAGTAGACACACAAAAGGGAGAGTGCTGAGCTGAGATTTCAAGAGGTACTGTCACACTGTCCTTTTACTGGTGTGGGACTGCAGTCTTGCAAGGGGGGAGGTGAAAACACCCAGAATAGCAAGCTGCTCCTTTGTGCCAAGCCTCGGTGCATGAGCTCCATGGTGGCCATCTGTCTTCTGATCTGCCCCGCATCCATGCTGTGTCATAACAGCATCTACCTTTTCCTTGGTGGGAACGTTCTTTCCTCCACTGCATGCAGCTCTGATGAACATGTCACCCACGGCAGCCTGCTTTCCATCCACGATGAAGGCAGCACAAGACCTAGCCCAGCCCAATTGGCTTGTCTTTCTGGAATTTGAGTGCTCCGGCAGAGAGACACAGAACTGAAAATAAACAGAGCTGATTCTTCTAGTCATGAGTACCTTGAAGAAGGAAGCAGGCTGTCTCTCTTTCTAGATCTCTTTAGCAGTTCTGATTCTCCCCCTTCCCAAGACTTGGTGGCATACTTTTCATTCAGCTATATGAGCTAATTCATACACTTCTTTTTCTTTTTCAAAGGAAACGTGCTGGCAGGAGTGAAGGCATGCAGGTGAACAGGCAAGCAGTCAGGAAGACAGAGAAGAAACATTTGCTTATTTACTTAGTTTTTCATCTTGTTTCCCCGGTCCCAGGTCTTAAACCTGGGTCCTTAGGATGCATATGGACTATGTTTAGTGGTCTTATCTGCTAGGCCACCAGGGCATGCCAATTCATACTCTTCTAATAAACTTCATCCACCCTTCCACAAAGTTAGCCCTGGAGTTTATTTCTGTTGTTTACAACCAAGAAATCCCAGTAATAAGCTCTAACCCTCCTATAAGCTTAATTTTGTGTCATTATTATCCCTACCTATTTTGATATAAGGTAATTGAGCTTCTGAGAGTTTTAAAATTTGCCCATAGTCTTATAGCTAACAAGTGCCAAATTCAAAATCTGAACTCAAGTTCGTCTAACATGGAGGTATGACAAGAGTGTGGGTTTTGTCATGAGAACAAAATTAGTTCAAGTCCCTGTTTCCCTGATTTCTGCTTAAAATCCCTGGTCATGTTAATGTCTCTGAATTTCAGCAACTCTCTCTAAAATATTCATTTCACAGAGTTGTTGAGGTTTGATGAAATCACGTTGCCTGGAATATGTGCTTGATACATATTAATGTCCTTTCTCCAAAAATGAAAATTATTGTCTATGCACAGTAAATTAAACAAAGTAATTGACACTTCATTTAGTCCAAAGTTTGTTGCTTCTAAATTGTCTTAGATTCTATTTCTAGTAATCTTAGGGAATGGGGAAGGGATAACTAGAATGAACAACTAAATAAATAAGGCTCTCCTCCTCTTCTCTCTTCCTTTCTGCCTGCTGCCTGCCTGCCTTCATTCCTCCCTGTCTTCCTTCCTCTTAAAAATTTTTTTTAAAGAAAGAAAATGCAGACAGTCTTAAGAAAAAGAGCACAGGGCACATAAATATACATAAACACGTACATGAAGGTTCATAAATACTCTACCCAACATGACTTTGGAGACAGAAGAGAGCAAGAATTTTCTTTTCTCTTAAGGATGATGAGAACAAGGCACAGAGCCACTAAATATTTATCTCAGAATTACATAGCAAACCAAAGGTTAAGGATAATCCAGGAATTGTGTACTAGGTCATTGGATAGGAAAACACACGAGGCTGGGATAAAAAGAACAGGTTTTCCAAGTTGTTGGTTTTATTCCTGCCTCCACCTTCTTTCTATCTTTCCCCATCCTCTTTTCCACTTCAAATAATATAGCTCCAAATGTGCCCTGGTGGCTTAGCCATGAGGTCTGGGGCTCTAGTTGGCATAGCTCATTTACAGCCCAAGGACCTGGGTTCTCCACCAGGGGCCAGGAAAATCAACTAAGATGAGCTACTAAATACATTAATAAATACTCCTCTCTCCTCTCTCTTCCTGCCTACCTGCCTGCCTGCTTGCTTTCATTCCTGCCTGCTTCCTTCCTCTAAATAAATAAATAAACAATACATAATACAGCTCAATCATTTATGCAACCATATTAGGTGAGTTTCTAAGAAAGTTTCCCTAGAGATCTGTCCTTTCACACTTTGTCTTTCCCTTTAGAGCTGTGACCTACTTTAAATGTTCTTATAATTGTCTTAATGGGGGAAAAATCCCCAAAGATGTGTTCCCTAACTGGAAAAGTTAAAATCCTCTTACAATGTACAATTAGTAAGAGTAAGTTATTTGTACTAAAATTTCTGATGCTTCTTCAGATATCAATTCTGGTTTTCCCAGGATTGTGATTGGGAAAAGTACATGCAAAAGTCCTAGCTATTTAGTCAGTCAGCAGATATTCACAAACTCCCTGCCATCAGCACGGAATTTACCAAAGCTTGATATTAGCTTACAAAAAGAGTGAAAGAAAATCCACACAGTTTAAAGTTATTCAACGTAATTGTGACTCGGATGATTTTTCTGGTTTCTAGGGTCAAGAAAAGTTCTCTATTATGATCATTTGCAGAATTTCTTTTCTTCTCTTTCACATTCGTTTCTTCCAATCTTGAAGGTTTTGTCTGAGGTTTCTTTTTGTTAAATTGAACAGACATTATGCAATAGCAAATGAATTTTTAAAGCTTAAAAATCATCTACAATCCATCATTTTAGCATGGCAATTTACACACACAGATTAAAGTTACAGGCAGAGTGTGCTTTCTGTTTTGTCTTCTATTATTTATTTTATCATAAATCTTTTCCATTTTTCTTTCTACATGTCTTTATGCTTAAGATTTCTTCATGAATGCAAAATATTCCATTGTATTGATCTACCACAAATTTTTAAACTGTTCTAATGTTGGACATTTCAACTATTTCTTTATTTTTTATTATAACTAACACAGTGTCCTTCAGGTATATAGATTTTTCTATGTTTTTATTAAATAACTTTTTTGGGATAATTTCCTGAGTATGATAGTTTTATGGCTTTTCCTATGTATTATCATGCTGTATTATCCCAAATATGACCAATTTACAATGTAAACACCATAAATAATATAATCTTACTGTACCATTAAGAGTATTTTGTATTACTGTTTTTAAAAACCTGTAATCATTAGCAACAAGTAAAATAGTGTCATAGTGTTGCTATGATTTATACTTTTGATCACTGTGGATGACACAAATATTCTGGACTGTGAATGCATCCATGGAGTTTTTCCCCCCAGTCAGGTTTATTTAAGTCTATTTTTTATATTACAAAACTTACTTTTTCATGTACAGTTCTGATTTTTAACAAATATATAAAATTACAGCTTTAATATCCCCAAAATTTCCTGGTACATTTTTGTAGTCAATTTCTATCCCCTTTCTTCCAGCTCCTGGTAATTGCTAAGCTATTATTTTCCCTATAGTTTTGTCTTTCCCAGAATGTCATGTAAATGGAATCATCTGATATGTAGCTATGCATGGAATTTTAATGAGCTTTTAAAATTTTTAAAAAATATTTTCTTTTTCTTTTCTTTTTTTTATAGAGGAAGCAGGCAGGAATGAAGGCAGGCAGGCAGAAAGAGAAGGAAGGAGCATTTTTTTTAATTGCTCATTTCAGTTGTCCTCACACCTCCTGGACATGAACCTGGGCCCTTAGGCTGTATGTGGTCTGCTCCCCAGATATGGGCTTAACACCTGAGACAGAAGGGCACCCCTCTTTTCTTTCTTTTCGTAGTATTCAAAATACTTTATTAAAGATTTTATTTGGGGGCATTTCCTTGTGGCTTAGGCAGCTGAGAAGCTGTTGTATGGACCCTATATAGTCCAAGCACCTAGTTCTCAACCCGGGGCCAAGGCAAAAAAGCAAAACGAACCAACAAATAAATAAAGATGCTTCTTCCTTTTCTAGCTCCTTCCTTAAAAATGCTTCTTCCACCTCTCCCTCCCTCCCTTCCAACTTTAAATAATGGATTGTTTAACAGATACCAACTTTAAAAAAAAAAATAAAGAGGAAGGAGAAAAGGAAGAAGCATTTTTAAAGAAGGAAGAGGAGGAGGAAGCACCTTTATTTACTTTTTTAGTTTGGTTGTTCCTCCCAGCCATGTAGTCGGGTCCTTGGGTTTTTACATGGTCCACATCCCAGCCACTGGTTTAGCACCTGAGCCACCAGGCCACAACACACAGAGATTAACGTTTTTTCTTTTTTGAGAGGTGGAAAAGGCACTTTATTTTTATTTAATTTTCCACATTGGCTTTCACATTGGTTCTTCCCACCCCCGCCCTGAGTCTTGAGCCTGAGAGTTTAGGATGCATGTGGAACTGCTCCCAGAGTGTAGATCACCAGATGCATCCAACATTAGCTTTTAATCTATAATATTCCTACTCTATTCATTTTTATTTGAAAGAATTTTTTTTTTTAAAGGAAGGGTGCAGACAGAAAAGAAGGCAAGCAGAGGCAGGTAGTCAGGAAGAGAGAGGAGGAAGAAGCACTTTATTTTATTTAGTTGTTTATCTTGGTTGTTCACTCTGGCCCCAGGATGGGAACCCAGGTCCTTAGAATGTATGTGGACTACACTCTTGACCAAAGGTGGGTGACTAAACGACTACTCCACCAGGGCGCACTGACAGATATTTTAAATTTAAATTTGAATGCAATTTCCCCCATAGATTCTTTTATTCTAAAGGGTTCATAGATTATAGATTATAAAACATATTGAATCCTATTTTTTGTTAGCTAGCTTTTCTAGAATTTGACTTTTTAATATTTAATTTTGATTGAATTCCAGTTTCTGGGTGCACCCTGGTGAAGTGCTGATTTGGTCAGCTGCCTTTGCTAGTGATCCTGGTTCGTGTCTCGGGGCCAGAGGGAACAACCAAAATGAGCAACTAAATCAAGTGCTTCTTCCTCCTCTCTCTTCCTGCCTGCCTACCAGCCTTTATTTCTGCCTGCATCTTTCCTTAAAAAAAAAAAATAATTTTTCATCATGACTCAGTACAAACATTTGTATACATAAAGCCGAAATGCAGGTTTCAGAAAACAAAGCTTCCCATATTGTCTATTCTATTTTATTTTGGTTTTTATTCAATGATATTTTATTTTTCTTTTTAAAATGCTGGTCATAGACTGTCAAATTGATTTCTTAACTTATTGACCAGTCACAATCCACAGTTTGGAAAGCATAAAATGGGATTTTATTGGGGCATCACAATCTACCTTGAGCTTGGGTGTTGCCTGAAGATGAACTGATGGATAAGACCAGATCATTTAGACATTTTCCCTAAGCGCCTGTGAAGTCAATTGTCCATGGTGCAGAGGGAGCATGTTAAGTGAGATACAGTTTCACTGTTTTCAGCTTAGCCACGGAGCGGACTGTCAGCCTTCTCATGGTTGACCTGGCCTGGGAAGTGGATCAGCTCCGAGGTAACCTGCAGGGAAGAGGAGTTTGAGCTTGAGGGAGCAGAAGCCCAAAGCAACTCCAGTTTAGGTGAGAGAGCAGGTGAGGTGAAGCATGGTCATGGCCAGATAAACCCAGCAGGAGGCCCAGACAAGTTAAGTGAAGGCTTAGTCTCAGGAGGTCAGGCTGACTCCAGCAGAAGACAGAATAACATGTGTGACTACTCACAGACTAGAAATACAATGACTGTAGGGAAGGTGGAGGTTGTGATAACTGTCTTGAGTTGCTTAGAGAGGACTTGTTTAGGTTAATACCTGGGAATGCAGAGATGAGTAATGCCTTGTAGCAGAGGGAGAGGTGTAATCACGCCCTGATCAAGAGGCATCTCCCAGCCACTCTCTCTGTGGCCCTGGCACACGTGGCCCCGGGCTTTGTGATCCATCTTGGGAAGATTGTTAGGAACTTTAAACAGCATTTTAATTCTCTTGCCTACTTATGAAGTGAATCCGCAAGCCTTGCAAAGGAGTTTCAGAAGATACAATACCCTTAAAGATAAAACCCTCTATGTTAAAGCAAGAGCATTAGGAAGCTGCAACTGGTGAAGTTCTGGCTCTGGGTTGGTAGATTACACTCTTGAGTGTATTTGAAAACCTAATTTCTCATGCCCACGGTTTTAAGGCCTTATCTGATTTCCCTGAGAAGTTTACATACCTGTTCACTTAAACGCTGTATAGTTTTTATCTCCTACTTTCTTCATTGCACTTACGAATAATTATGCTAACCGAAGAATGCAAACTCCGGAATAACCTCTCACAACAGGCTTGCTCTCGAACCTGCAGTAGTACTTGAGAAGAGGGCCTTATCCTAGTGCTTGAATTTTCAGGGAAACCATTTTAGGATTTCCCCCAGACAGCGGAGTTCAAGCCATTTTTTGAAAGATTTTAGGGCTGAGAAGAATAATTGTCGTGGTGATTTTATTGTTGCTTTTTCCTTCTTTAGATTGGCCACTGCATTCCTAACCCTCCTCTCCTTTCTGAGTGTCCATCTCCTTGCAGTGTGTGAGTGATTTACATATGTAACTCTTGTTAGTGCTAACAGACCTGAAGTCCATAAATCTACAGGGACCCTTTCACCCTATAGACTTACAAAGGCATCTGTGTTCCCCCTTGTCCTGGAATATAAATCAGAACATTTCATTCCATAAGGGGACCTATTCTCAGAGAGATGCTTCTTCCCTCCTCTGAAACACCACCTTCACCAGGGACCTCTTTGAGTAACCTGATCCCTGACAGGTCTCTTCGCTCTCAGCTTCTAGGCATTCGTGACAGTTGTATGCCCTGCCCCATATCAGCAGCCTGTTTGAGAGGCTAAGCTAGTACCACCTTCACCAGAAAAATGTCATCTTTATGGATTAGAACAGTGGATTGCAAATTTAGCTTATTAGAATCACCTGGGAGCATTAAAAATCCCAGCATTTAGGCTCTATCCCAGAACAATTAAGTTAGAATCTCTGGGGATGGGAGCCAGGCATCAGTATTTTTTAAAACTCCCCAGGTGTTCCAACAAGCAGCTAAGGGTGAGTGCTGCAGGGGCGCAGAAGTTCAGCCTTCACTGAGCTTTCATTTTAACAAGATTTTTACCCTTCCCTGGAAAGGAATCTTTATAACAATGAATAATTCTAAATAATTGATCACAGGGAGTGAGGAAAAAGAGTTTTGGCAACCTCAGGGAAGACTTTATACACAGAAAGTATTTTGCCATAGAATCATAATCATTCGATTCTAAAGCAAGATACAATCCCTTAGAAGACATTTGGTCCTTATTTCCTTTGCTTTCAGGAAGGAATGAACGTAATCACTCTTTTGTTAAAACCATTGCAGTCTCCCAGCACAGGCGTTGTGGGCTTAGTTCATGTTTACAGAGCTGTGTAGGCGGGCGTTAGCGCCCTCTCCTGGAGAGAAGTAAATTTCCTGCCTGGTGTAACAATTGTTTCTTCTGGATGAGCTAATGGGTTCATTTCCTTGAGCTCACCAGAAAGGACAGGGCTTCGCCAAGGGCCTCCTGGCATTCTTCTAACATCTGGCATGCCACTGGTTTGCCTGGGGACGTTGTTTCTTTGATTGCAGTATAGGAAAATAAAGCAAATTAGATGAAAGTGACTGGGAAATAGAGTACTACTGCTTCACTGATAGGCTTTGGGGTGCGTATTTGTATTGCAAGATATCTGCACTGGTGGGGTGTTGTGCGCCAGTGAAGCCACGGAGACGGGTGTAGCTCCCCCTGGTTATGAGAGTAGTGCATTTAAAGAGGGACGACACAACAATTCTAAGAAGCCCAAGGGTGTCTGCAAGGAAAATGCTTCCCAATAATAAGCAATTTAAGATGTGATTTTTTTTTTTTAAAGGCACCAATCAAGACATATAACCCTGCTATTTAGATTTGCTCACCCAAAGGAAGACTTGAAGGTACTCACCGGTCTTCAACGGAATCTCCTCCATAGATGGCAAACACCAGGTCAGTCCTCAGTGTACAGGTGCCCCTATGGCTGCACACATTCCGAGTGCTGCACACTCCACCTACCCGCCGGAACCCCACTGGAGGTTAGCACTTGGAGGCTTCCAGACGCATCCCTTTCCACCCCCGTCCCTTCCCCCGCAGTTCTCCCTCCAGGTCTGGAGGTTCACAATCGACGCAGCACGGAGGAATGAGACCCTGGGTGTCCTCCGGGTTGCAAGTCAGCTGGGGCTGGAGGAGTCGGGGCTGCGCCGCTGGCTGCAGGGCGGGCTGCGGCTCTGCACGGTTGCTATGGTAACCAGGAGCCTGCGCCTCTGCGGTGGTTGGGGAAGGCAGTGGAAAAAGGTAACCGGGAGTGATGACGTGCGGGACTCTCTCCTGGGCATCTGCTGAGCCACAGGAGACCTAGAAGTGGAGTTCCGGCATGGTACAGCGCAGATGGTGTGTTTCCAGGCTCAAACCACGCCTTCTTCCCCCCTCCCGTCCTCGTTCTCTTTCATTCCCTCCTCAGCACACTAAGGCTTGGCCATTCCAGTCCTATATTGAGGCCTCTTGTCCCAGGGAATCCTGCTAAATGGATTTTAGTGCATGGCTCCCTGGGGCACGGATGTAAGTTGCCAGAGGTCCTCTACAGGTTCAAACCCAGCACCCCTCCCTGTCTCTGAGAAAGGCTCCTGTTGCGTGAATCTGAACCCTCTTCTTTCATATCTCCAAACAACCCCCACTCCATCCCATGCTCCTGAAAGAAAGCTGTCAAATAGTAAAAGAAGTCAGATGGAAGGCAGGATGGATTTGAATAAATTCCTATCAGCATTTGCTTATTATAATCAGAGCATTATAATCAGAGCAGAAGGAAGCCTTAGAGATTATTTTGTCTTCAAGGATCATTGACTTGAGGTTTATGTGCATCTAAAGCCGTGTGGTCCCAAGCAGATCGTCTTCGCCAGTACCCTCCAAAAAGGGCTGGCCTTTGGCCTCTTTGTATATAAGTATGTAAATGTGTATGTGTATATGTATAAGATTGAACCTTCTTTCTCACTAAGAGTGCTCCCAGTCCCTATTTGCTCTTTGCATTAAAACTTTCTCTTTCCAGATTGTTGGCATTTCTGTGAGTCCTCGTTTCATTCTTGAAGTGGGGTTCTCTACTGATGCACATTAAAAGGGTTTGGACAAATGTGTAATAACATGTATTCATCCTTATAGTGTCATACAAAAAATTTTCACTGTCCTAAAAATCCTTTGTGCTCTATCTATCCCCCAACTCTGGCGACCACAGATCTTTTTATTGTTTTTACTATCTCCATAATTTTCCCTTTTCCAGAATGTTATATAGCACCAAGTCTTTTCAGATTGCCTTCTTTCATTTAGTAATATACATTTAAGTTTCTCACTAGATCGCTCATTTCTTTTTAGCACTGAATCCTATTCTTTTGTCTGGATATACAACCAAATTTAGATCTTGGTAACTTCAAAGTTTAGAACTTGGTAATGTCCAACTTTCAGCAATTATGAATAAAGCTTCTCTAAAAAAATTAATGTGCAGATTTTTGTGAGGTGACACGTTTTCGACTTCTTTGGATAAATACTAAGGAGAACAACTGCTTGATTGTATGTTAAGGGTATGTTTAGTTTTGTCAGAAACTGCCAAACTGTCTTCCAAAATATTCGTACTGTTTTACATTCCTACCAGCAATGAATGAGAGTCGATCCACATCCTTGCCAGTTTTTGATGTCCGTATTCCAGATACTGGCCATGCTAATAGGTGTGTAGTGGTATCTCGTGTTAGTTTACTGATAGCATGTGGTAAAGCATCTTCTCATATGCTTATTTTCTATTACTGTATATTCTTGAGTGAGGTATCTGTTAAGGTCTTTGGCCCATCCTTTAAATTATTTTGTTTTCTTATTGTTGAGTTTTAAGAGTTCTTGGTATATTTTGGATAAGTTTCTTTATCAGATGTGTCTTTTGCAAACATTTTCTCCCATGGAGTGGTTTGTCTTCTCATTATCTTGATACTGTCTTTCGAGAGTAGAAATTGTTGATTTTAATGAAGTCTAGGTTATCGCTTGCTTCTTTCATGGACCATGCCTTTGGTGTTGTATCTAAAAATCATTACCATATCCAAGATCATCGAGGTTTTCTTCTATATTATTTTATAGGAGTTTTGTAGTTTTTCATTTTATATTTAGGTCTGTTGTCTGTTTTAAGTTTATTTTTATGGAGTCTAGGTTCCTTTTATCTTTAGTTGACGATATTGGTTGTTCCCGCAGGTCCTGGGGATGTGAGCCTAGGACCTTGGGATGTATGTGGACTGTGGCCAACCTCTACTCCACCAGAGCCTGCCTCCAAGTTTCTTTTTTTTGCATGTGAATGTCCTGCTGTTCTAGCACCATATCTTGAAAAAGACTTTCTTTGCTCCATTATTGTCTTTACGCCTTTGTTGAAGATCAGTTGTCTGTATTTATCTGATGTGTTTCTGGGCTCTCCCTTCCATTCTATTGACCTATTTTTCTGTTCTTTCACTAACATCATACTGTCTTGATTACTATAACTTTATAGTATCTTGAAATTAGGTCGTGCAGTCTTCTTACTTTGCCCACCTTCTATATTATGTTGACTATTCTGGGTCTGTTGCCTCTCCAGATAAACTTAGGAACCAGCGTATTGAAACCCATGAAATAAGTTACTGGGACTTTGATTGGGGTTGTGATCTGTCTAGTAATAAGATTGGGAAATAGTGACATCTTGAAAATATCGAGTCTTCCCATCTGTGAACATGGAATATTTTTATTTACTTAGTTCTTTGATTTCCATTCATTGGAGTTTTGTCATTTTCCTCATACAAGTCTTATAGACATATTTTGTTAGATTTATACCTAACCATTTATTTGTGGTGTGTGTGTAAGGTATGAACATTTTTAAAGACTTTCTCATTCTCTGTAGCGGGGATATATGACTCACTGGCCCTTACAGAAGGCATGCACAGTTCTACTCCACTTATACCATTTCCCACATGTGGTGTGCCTTTGCCTGGCATTTGGTATTTAAGTTGTTCATCTCACAAATCATTTGGGAAACCAGAGTTAGTTCTTTGTAGTTGTTTGCTTCATTCATAAATGTTATTTTAAAATATTCTAGAAGCAAGAAATAGTAAAACACTAGGCTTTGGGGAGAAAAGTTGTTAAGTTTTTTAAGAGAGGAAGGAAGGGAGAGGAGGTAGCAACTTTTTTTTTTTTTTTTGAGGAAGGAAGGGAGGAAAGGAAGAAGCATCTTTATTTACTTATTTTTATTTTTCACCCCAGCCCTGGGTCATGAACCGGGGTCCTTGGACTTTATGTGGTTTGCACACCAGTGTCTCAGTTGCTTCCACCACAATGGCTGAAGCCATAAGGACTCCAGTGAGGAAAAATTTAAGATGGAAATGGCAAGTTTTCTAAGATCCTGTAGTAAGTCAGGGATGCTAGAACCTGAGGCTTAGTCGCTATTGACTCTGGTGGGGGCCTAAGCCCCTTCCTCTTACAGAGATACAGCCCTTGATTTCCCCCTGATCCTTGCATTTCACTTCAGTGTTCAGCACTGACCTGATGATTGGGAAAACATAATAATGTTGTCACAGAGGGCTGGGCTTCGATAATGGGGACTTCTGGGAAAAAGCAATTAGAGTAATATACCTTTCAAAGGTTGAGAGATAAGGCTGCTTAATATGACTGACCATCTGCCAAGGTGAAATACAAAGAAAGTCAGCCTAATGCTGTTATTCCCTTCTTCCTTGGGAGAACATAGCTATGGTGGGTGAGGGGAGCGCAGCGGGGGTACAGTCGAGGTGGGTGCAATACTGACCCTGCAGTATCTTCAGCTTATTAAGCATCTAGAAGTTAAGTGTGGCAGGGTAAAAAGAGACCAATTTCCATTCCTTTTAATTATTTTTACAGGTACCTTGCAAATTCAGATTAGGCCAAAATTCTTTGCTCTTGACTAAAGAGCAGAAGGCTGTTGCAACATGATAGGAATCAGTGCAATGTGGAGATTATTAGACCTGAAGGAAGACATTGACAGCAACACAATAATAGTGGGGGACTTCAACACCTCACTTATAACAATGGACAGAACAACTAGGCAGAAAATTAACAGGAAAACAGCCACTTAAAATGACCATCCGGAGCAAATAGGTCTAGTAAACATACACTGATCACTTCACCCAACAACTACAGATTTCACTTTCTTCTCAAGCGCTCATGGAACATTCTCAAGGATAGGTCATATGCTGGAACACAAAACATCTCTCAACAAATTTACAAAGATTGAAGTCATACCAAGCATCTTCTCTGACCACGATGGCCCAAAACTGGAAATCAACCACAAAAAGAAAGCTGGAAGACCCCAAAACAATTGGAAACTGAACAATATGCTCCTGAAAGACTCTTGGGTAAAGAGGAAATCAAAGAGGAACTTAAAAAATACTTAGAGACAAATGAAAATGAAGACATGAGCTACCAGAATCTATGGGATGCAGCAAAAGCAGTACAAAAGGGAAAGTTCATCACAATCCAGGCCTATCTCAAGAAGCAAGAAAAATTGCAAATAAACAAATTAACTCTGCATTTAAAACAACTAGAGAAAGAAGACTAATTAAAGCCAAAAATCAGCAGAAAAAAGTAAATAATCAAAATTTGAGCAAAAATAAATGAAATAGAAAACAAAAAGAATCCAGAAGATCAATGAAATCAAAAGTTGGTTCTTTGAAAAAATAAACAAAACTGACAAGCCATTGGCTAGACTCACAAAGAAAAAAAGGGAGAAAACGCTCATAACTGGAATCATAAATGAAAGGGGAGAAGTTACAACGGATACCACAGAAATTCAAAACATCATTAGGGACTGCTATGAACAGCTCTATGCCACCAAAATGGACAACCTTGAGGACATGGACAGACTTCTAGGAAAATATAGTCTACCAAGACTGAACCTGGAAAAACTGGAAAACCTGAACAGAACAATCACACGCAAAGAAACTGAAAAAGTAATCAAGGACATCCCCACAAATAAAAGCCCAAGACCAAATGGCTTCTTCAATGAGTTCTACCAAAACTTCAGAGAAGAATTAACACCTATTCTTCTCAAGCTTTTCCAAAGCGTTGAAGAACAGGGAACTCTCTCAAATACTTTTTTTATGAGGCTAACATTGCACTAATACCAAAAGCCAACAGAGATATCATAGGAAAGAAAATTACAGACCAACATTGCTAATGAACATATATGAAAAAGTTCTCAACAAAATATTTGCAAACTGAATTCAACAATGCATCAAAAAGATTATCTATCCATCATGACCAAGTGGGATTCATCCCAGGGATGAAAGGATGGTTCAACATACATAAATCTATCAATATCATACATCAAATGAACAAGAGTAAAGAGAAAAACCACATGATTGTATCAATAGATGCAGAGAAAGCCTTTGACAAGATCCAACACCCATTTATGATAAAATCTCTCCATAAAATGGGAATAGAAGGTTCATACCTCAACATAATGAAGACCATCTATGGAAAACCCACAGCCAACATCATAGTCAATGGCAAAAAATTGAAAGTATTTCCTCTTAGGTCAGGAACAAGGCAAGGTTGTCTACTCTCATCACTGCTATTTAACATTGTACTGGAGGTCTTAGCAAGAGCAATGAAACAATAAAAGGAAATAAAAGGAATCCAAATTGGATGGGAGGAAATAAAACTCTCATTATTTGCAGATGACATGATTATACATATTGAAAACCCTAAAAATTATATTGAAAAAAACTTCTAGAACTCATCAATGAATACAGTAAAGTGGCAGGCTACAAAATCAATGCACAAAAATCTGTAGCATTTTTATAGGCAAACAACACTCTAGAAGAAAATGAAATCACAAAAATCACACCATTTAAAATAGAAGTTAAATGAATGAAATACCTGGACACATACCTAACAAAGGAAGTAAAAGATCTATACAATGAAAACTACAAGTTCTTCTTAAAAGAAATAGACAAGGACACAAAGAAATGGAAAGACATCCCCTGCTTGTGGCTGGGAAGAATCAATATCATTAAAATGGCCATCTTACCTAAAGCAATATATAGGTTTAATACAATTCCCATTAAAATCCCACGGGCTTATTTCCAGGAAATAGAACAAAAAAATCTTAAAATTTGTATAGAACAACAAATGACCCCGAATAACCAAAGCAATCATTAGAAGAAAAAAAAAAAAAAGAATGAATCTGGAGGGATCACACTTTCAGACTTTGAACTATATTACAAAGCAAAGTGATAAAAAATAGTAAGCTACTGGAATAATAACAGAAGCACAGATCAGTGGAATAGAACTAAATCACCAGAAACCTACCCATTCACATACAGTCAGTTAATCTACTACAAAGGAGCCAAAATCATACAATGGAAAATGGAAGTCTCTTCAACAAATGGTGCTGGGAAAACTGGAGAGCCCCATACAAAAGAATGAAGCTAGATCACTCTCTAACACCATTCACAAAAATTAACTTGAAGTGGGTTAGAGACTTGGACATAGGACCAGAAACCGTAAGTTCTTAGAAGGCAACACAGGAAGGACTTTTCATGACATCAGTAGTAGAGAAGCCTTTGGGGCCTCAACTCTACCACCAAGGGAAACAAAAAGAAAAATAAACAACTGGGGCTATATCAAACTAAGGAGCTTCTTCGCAACAAAAGAAAACATCACCAAAACCGAAAGGAAACCTACTAACTGGGAGAAGATATTTGCATTCGATATTTCTGACAAAGGATTAATATCTAAAATATACAAAGAACTCATAAAACTTGACAACAGAAGAACAGGCAATTCAGTCAAAAAATGGGAGAAGGAATTGGACATTTTTCCAAAGAGGATATACAAATGACCACCAGACACTTGAAATTGTGTTCCTACTCACTGGCTATCAGGGAAATGCAAATTAGAACAACAATGAGATATCCTCTTACACCTGAAAGACTGGCTATTCTCCAAAAGTCTGGAAACAACAAATGCTGGTGAGTATGTGGAGAAAAGGGAACACTTTTGCACTGTTGGTGGGAGTGTAAATTGGTACAACCCCTATGGAGAACAGTTTGGAGGCTCCTCAAAAAACTGAAGATGGAAATCCCACATGATGCCTTCATTCCACTTCTGGGCATCTACCTAAAAGACATAAAAGTACCCATCTGCAGAGATGTATGCACCCCCCATGTTTATTGTGGTCCTATTCACAATAGCTAAGAACTGGAAACTACCTAAGTGCTCACATCAGATGAATGGATCAGGAAGATGTGGTGCATATATACAATGGAACACTACACAGCCCTTACAAGAGATGAAACCCTGTCATTTAAATCGACATGAATGGAACTAGAGGGGATTATGCTAAGTGAAAAAAGTCAATAGAGGAGATAGATACCAGATGACCTCACTCACAGGTGGAATGTGAATAGACAAAACAAAGGAACAGATGAAACATAACCAACCCTGAAATTTTGCAACAGAACTGAGGTGACCAAAGGGAATGGGGTGGGTAGGGGCAAATGGTGGTGGAGCCCACTGGACAATGGGGAAGAACACTTAGTGATTTGGTGGAGGGTATGGGGTATTGAAATATATCTAAGAAATGGGAAACCTATACATAGGAACTTATTTTAATATGCAGAAAATTACAATAAAAAAAACAACAACAAACAACAAACTTAACAATGATTTCACTAAAAGGAGTATAAACCTAATACTTCATCAAGTAGTTTTAGGTAACATACAGAAGTTAGGAACTGAATTTATTGCTATTAAGTTGACAAAATTCTTATGTATTTTTGTAGCTTTTCCACAGAGTAGAGCTGTATATACACACAAACATGGAGTATCAGGCATGTGCCCTGGTGACTCAGGCAGCTGACATGCTGATGATAAGACCATGTAAAGTCCAAAGACCTGGGTTTGCAACCTGAGGCCAGGGTGAAAAAAACAAAACAAAACAAATAAATAAATAATGATTCTTCCTCCTCTTCCTTCCGGCCTGCTTTTATTTCTACCTACCTTCTTTCCTCTCTTAAAAAAAAAAGGTAAGATACCTATTTATCAATGAAGTTACCATGAATGTTATTTTCAGAATTTAATTTCTGTAAGCAAATGCTTGAGGATTAAAGTTGAAATCCATGTATTTGAACACAGAACATTTATATAACAGTCAGTTCTTCATAGAAACAGAACCAGTAGGATCTATGTATCTCTATCTGTTATAAGACACATCATTATGAGAGCCGAGAAGTCCCACAATCTGCTGTAAACTGACTAGAGAACCAGGAAATCCAAAGCATCTGAAGGCCGGAGAACTTGGGGAGTGAAGACGGGGGAGAGTTTGCTGGTATAAATCTCAGGGCCCAAAGGCCCAAGAACCCAGAGTTCCTCCATCTGAGGTCAGGAGAGGACAGTGTTCCAGTTCAAGAAGAAAGAGATCATTTGCCCCTGTCGCCTCCTGTTCTAGTTGACCTTTAACAATTTCGATGATGCCCATTCATGCTGGTGAAGGTGATCTATTGATTCAAATGTTGGTCTTTTCCAGAGACATCTTTTAGAAATACCCAGAAATAAAGTTTTACCAGCTGTCTGGACATCACCTACCCCTGACAAATTGACACATTAATCATTAAAATTTACTATGTGCAAGTGAGGCATCAGTGAAAGGAATCACTCCATTCCTTTTTTTCCATTTCCCAATCTTTTACTAGCTAACAATTTCAATTTGTGCAAGATACGTTGAAAATTCTTTGGGAACCAGGAGGCCATCCTCTTCCCTCGTATTTTACAGATGTTGAAAACTAAGGCCTAAAGAAGTTAAATGACCTATTTTAGGCCACACTGAAATTTCAGTATTAATTTTGAAGTCTGAAGGCAGACTGATTAGATCTGTAAATGGCAGTAAGCTGGGAAAGACAGCTGATAGAAATAGATTGAAATCTATTTTTCATCTGTAGATGACAGAATAAACATTAAAAATGATCTGCCTGGAATAATAGGTTAAAACCATTAAGTAGAGACTTAGCAGGAATATATATAATGGTCTGCACTTCTGGTTGAAAAATGTACTGTGCAATACAAGCCTGGTTTGGCTAAAGTTTGCAGGATACAGATGGGAAGTTAAGTTAACCACACAGGTTCAGTAAAAGCCCCGAGTAGGACCCAGATACTAAAACAGCTAATGCACCTTCAGAGGCTATATGAATAGGCGTGAGCTGATGTTGCAGGAAGTACTTGGTGCTGGCCAGAGATCCAGTGAACTTAGCCATCCACAAAATTAGTTAATCATCAACTGAGGAATCTATGACATTTAATTAATTAGTCTAGCTACAGATAAGCTTAGCTGGGAGAGACACAGATAATGGATCTGACCAGTTTTCCACTGTCATGAGGACTTGTAATTGGCCTGATGACCTCAACAGCACTACAATATCTGCCATTGACAACACCTCCGGAATTCCCCAAATACCTCACCTTCCTATACATTGCCCCCTCTATGTATCTCCAAACACCTTACTTCCTCTCGTGTTGCCCACGTCACTCTATAACCTGTGTAACCTAATAGTCGGGAAAGTAGATCTGAGACAGAGCAGGTCTCCTTCTTCCTCAACTGGCACCTCTCCATAACAAACCTACTTTCCTTCCACCAACATTTGTCTTCCCGAGTATTGACTTAGGGCCCGGGATGCTGATCGGGGTCCAGCAACAATGCCACATGTTGGGTATAGGGTACCGTGGTCTGAGAGGGATCTTGATAAACTGCAGTTCCGTCAGCAGAAGATGGTGACGGTCTGAGGCTTGCTCCACAAGTTGAAAGGCCAAGGCAGCTGAGTGTGTTTAGATTGGAAACTTCTGGAGGACAGAGTTATGCCTTCAAATATGTGACCTGGGCTGTCAAACGAAGAAAAGGTATGTGGCTTATTCTGTGTCATCATAGGACAGAAGTAGGCTCATTAGGGATAACGTTTACTTGGAGATGGATTTCTGCTCAGTCTAAGCATTTTCCAACATTGCTGAGTCACCAAAGAATGGTCTGGAAGTGTACTTAGGGAAATTCTGGGGTCCATGCATTAGAGATCTTGTAGGAGGATACCAACTTTGGGAGAAAAATTGACTTTTGGACATCTAAGTTCTCTTTAACTCATATTCTGTGAGTTTTCATGAATTATTTTTCATGTACTATTATTCCACTTCAGTAGGTAATGTTTTAGTGCTTTTTTGTTTAAAGGAAAGGTGCAACAGGAATGAAAGTGAGTAGGCAGGCAGGCAGGAAGAGAGAGGAGGAAGAAGTTATTTTATTTTTATTTAGCTGTTCACACTGGTTTTTTCAGCTGGGACTCGGGACTCAAACCCAGGAGTATATGGCTTGCTCCTTTGGATGCAACTGACCTAACCTCTATTCCACTAGGGCCCGTCTTAGCGCTTTTGACCTTCTGATTCCCCGACCAATACATAATGGTTATATACATACATACATATATATACATGTACATATATGTATTATGCACACACATATATTTTTTAAGAGAGGAAGGAAGGGAGAGGAAGAAGAAATATCTTTATTTCGTTGTTCATTTTGGTTTCTCACCCCAACCCTGGGTCCTTCCTTGGATTGTTTTGGGTCTACACACCAGTGTCTCAGCTGCCTGAACCACAAGGGCACACCCCCAGAATATATATTTTAAACAAAACTTTTAATAAATAATTGAATCCATAATTAATGAGTTGCTGCAGAATTGGGGGACTACATTAAACTCTAAGCTTGCTCAAATCTGGTCAAAGAGAGAAAGTATTTTTTAAGGAAAGGGGCAGGCAGGAATGAAAGAAAACAGTCAGGCAGGAAGGGAGGGGCGGAAGAAGCATTTTATTTATTTTTACTTAGTTGTTGGCATTGGTTGTTCCTCCCAGTCCAGGTCTTGAACCTGGGACCTTGGGATGTACATGGGACTGCTCCCAGGTGTGCTAGACTGCTAGGCCAGCAGGACATGCCTGGAAGTCTACACCTTCATCAGTATTAATGTTGTTTGACTTGCCAATGGTGTTATAAGATCCTTAATGACTGGAGCATTAATTTCATGTGAATTCCAATAACATGTATGAGAATTTTATCTTATATAGATTAAGTGCCAGGAGTATGTTGAATGATTTGACTTTCTTAACGATGAAACAGAACATTTTTTCCTCTATTTTTTTTTTTAGGGTCTGGTAGAAAAGTGTCCTGGCCATGCTATAAGTCAGTTCTAAAACTGTATTAGTGCGTCAATGACTAATGAATAAAGCGAAAGTCTAACTTTGATCTGTAGTAAGCCCCGACTGTCATACTTGCTTCTGTTGGCACCTCTTCATGTTTTCAGAAAAGCCTTCTGTCTTAAGTACATTTGTACTGTAGACAACAGCTGCTTGAAGAGTCTTTTCCCCTCTGTGTCTCTCCATTGTACCCACAGTAACAATAATTGACATTTATATTCTACTTTCTTAGAAAGCTAGCACCGTTCTAAGTGTTCATCGTATCATCTTCTCTCTTTTATTTTACTGAGGGAACATTGCATCATAACATACAGCTGCAGCTGCTCTATTGAGTAGTTACTTCTCTTAGAGTAGTTTTTCAGATGAGGAGATGGAGACAGAGGTTCAGTGTTTTACTCACGGCCACAAGTTGGTAAGTGGCAGAGCTAGAATGTGACCCTGGCATGCTGGCCCCAGATTTTGTTTTAACTGCTGGGCCTCTGTCTCTCGGCTAGGTGTCTGCATATACTGTGTATTTAATCAAGTCACCAGGGGACCGAATTCTGAAGTGAGTCCCACCTTCTCGGTGGCAAGTCACCAGGTGGGAACAGGCTTTCTTTGCAGGCCTCCTTCCCTCCGCTCCCCGGAGACCACCTCAGAGGCCTCCCTGCGGGTCTCTCATTCCCCAGACCAGTCTTTAGAGATTGGCTGCCCTCCATCTCTGCTCCCGTCTCCTCTAGGCTCAGGGCTTTGGACTGAGCTCCTTAGAGTGACTCACATCTGTTCGGAGTCGTTACAGCCTGTTTTTGTGCCACTTTGTAATTCTTCCTCCCAAACCCAACCACTCTCCATTTTCTTAAGAATGCCAGATGCTATATATTTATTTTTAAATCAGTGTGGAATTTTATATACTTAGCTTTGAGCATTTATCAGTACTTCCCCATCCCATCACCTTTCTGCCCCCTGGGATAATGAGAACCACCCCTTGGGATCCCTGACATCCAGGAGACTTGGGTTGCTCCTTCAGGGTATGGAGCTGCAGAGTCATTCTTCTATGACCGCCAGGTAGACACCTAATTGGGACTTTCTAATGATGACATCTCAGGTTAGAGGGAGCTAGGATCAAGCCCTGCCTTTGTTTTTGTCCAAGTCAGGGTGGAAGTGGGGACAGGTCTGTGCCTGGCATCTCTTTCTTCTGTTTCTATTAGACATAGCTAAGCCCAAGGGTAGGAAGAAACAGAGGGTGTGCCCATGGGAACCTCATCCTCCTTGATGCTGTTTCCCACACAGCCTGAAGTCAGCGCCTTTTCTTCATTCTAACCAGCCACGTCACTGGCACCAAGACACTGTCTGAAGTCGTACAAATCCCCACACCAGTGAATGTTCTCCATTGTAGGAGGTCCCCTGGGGCTTGAGAGTTGGGAGAGGCTCCTAGGCTTAAAGCAGTAAACGAGCAAGTCAATCTTGTCTGCCTGCACACAATGAGCCTGCATGCCTGGAAAGAGCCCGCTTTTCCATGGACTTAGTCAAACCTACTGAGACATAGACCAGATTTAAGAGGTCATGCAGAGAACACCTGGCTCTTTCCTCCTCGTTCTGCACCTCTGACAGGGTGGCAGGAAACTCAAGGAGAAACGAAACCCAGGTTGCTTCAAAAATGTCTTTAGACCTCAAGAAGGTAAGTTGGCGTTCCAGCTGTGCATCCATCTGAGCTTGAGCAAATCAGTGAGCCTCTAGAAAGGACATATTTCCTTGTCTGTCCTGTGGGAGTGGAGATATCAGTTGTCCTCATTTTGAGGGAGTTTGTAAGAATCGAATGATAGTGCCTATGAAGACCCTGCAAGGCAGAGTCATGCTATGAGAATGCACTTCTAAAATTTCTATTTATTTTAGTGAAAACAAACACCACTAGTTTCATCAGCTTTTGACCGGGACTGTGTAAATTGTACAGTGGGGGAGCTTTGATCTTCTCTCACCTTCTATGCCTTGTTCTGCCTTGGATTGCAGGCAGGGGCAGTGACTGAGAGATGCGGGGCCTACCAGCAGGTAACAAGCAAGCAGGAAAGAGGCTACTACCCATATGCTTGTCATAGTGGAGAAAAAAGACACAAGAGGTCCAAAATGGAGTTGCTCACGTCAGGCCCTACCAAGAGTGAACACCTAATTTAGCTGCAGTTTTAGACTCCCCCCAAAGTGGAATTTTAAACGCAACAATCTGGAGCTTCCAGGGCTGCACCAGTGAGATATTCTGTATAAGATTCCCCGACTCCATTCTTCCATACCCTCTACCTTCCCACCCGTCTTTCCCCGAGGGAAGAAAATAATCTTGATGTAATTTTTCTTTTCTTTTGTTAATAAATTTGCCCCACCCTTTCCCTGGCTACAAAAACCTTCCATATTGTAAAATTCCTTGTAGAGTCTTTCTACTTGCTAGATGGATGTATCAATCACTACATTTTTGTCAACTAAAAATGATAAATTTATTCATTACATTTATTCAGATGGATTTTGTTTTTTAACAATAGTAAGGGACTAGCACAAAATAGAATTCACAGGGTTGACTGGAGGAGGTCAGCCTGGGTCACAATAGTAGGACCGCCCTGGGCAGAGCTGACCATCAAGCAGTGTGACAGTGTGAAACCAAAAATGATCTCAAGCAAAATCTGAAGGCAAGGCAGCACGCATGCAGAGGACGCTGGCTCTCTGACCTCCCCTTTAGAGTGGGTCTTCCTAACCTGGGCTGCTCACCCAAACTTGGTCACTTCCTCTGGCTCTTGACAGATGGAGGTGAACTGGAGTTCCATGAGGGATTCCAGCCCGTCTATCCCAGAACCTTCGGCATCACAGACCAGATGAAAAGCCACCTCCCCTGGTTGATGTGGAATCTGCTTGTGTTCACTGTGCTCAAGGGTTTCCCATTCAGATTCTCAGACAACACTGGTTCATTGAAAGGAAAGCCTACATTTTTAGTATCAAATCCTTAATGAATCCTAACTGCTTTCTGTCTGAGACAAGAGTTCTGGTAGCAAGGATGCTGTTACCGAGGCCAATCACTAAGAGACATGCTTTAAGGGGAAAACAAATCAGGAAGTTCAAAGGAAAGCAATGCAGAGCGTTCAGATCATCCCTAAATGGACTCGAACTATCAATCCTTAGAGAGTTAAGCTAATAGGGAGCTAAGGACAGAACTCAGGATCTTTCTTCCCAAATTAATATCCACTTGTTCCCAGAGGTGATTTTGTAAACAAAGAAAAGCAAAAGACCCCAAATGAACCATCGTATATTAGTTTTCAGAGAAGATTATCAAGAAGGCTTAGTGCTTTGACTAAAGAACTCACAAAAAGAAAACTTGGCATGCCCTAGTGGCTTAGGGGTCTAGTACACCCTGGGCACAGTCCACACACATCCCAAGGATCCAGGTTCAAGACCCAGGGCCAGGGTGGAACAGCCAAGATGAACAGCAACTAAATAAAATAAAGTGCTTCTAGCTCCTCTCTCTTGCTTATCTGTCTCTATTCACCTTGGTTCCTACCTGCACCTTTCCTTAAAAAACACAAAAAAGAAAAAATAAAGACTTACAGTCTTCCAAAATAAGAAAAGCTCTTAATTATTTTTTGGCCTAAGTCAGGAGTTATGAATTGGTCAAATTACAAAATGAGGATAGAAGCAGGTGTGTCCTGTTTGCCCATTTTGTCATGCCTGCAGTGTGTTAAAAGCAATGTAGCAAAAACTGGGGATGATCTGAATGAAACTTTTCTGTGGACACTTAATAGGACTGAGAAAGCAGTGCCAGCGGGGTTTTTGATTAGATACACAGGGTATTTGATGAAAAGGTGAGTTTATAACCTGGTTTGAGGAGTGAGATGTGTGCACAGGGTAGAAGCAGATGGCCAGCTGACAGCCCATGGGGGACAAGTGATGTGGACAAGGACCTGAGAGGTATACAGAGGAGCTCACGTGGGCGGTGAGGGAGGGCTATGGGAAGGAGGGGACTAATGTAGTGTTTGGAAGTAAGAGTGGTCCTCTCATCTAGAATGAGAGGTGCATTCTGGAGGAAGGGAATGAGCAAGCAAAGATTCAAGGCAGGAAACATATTTAGGAGACAGATCAGATTAAAACAGTGACTTGGAGTTGGAGAGAACTGAGACATCATGAAGATAGCAGGAATCTTGTCTCTGAGGTCAAAACCTAGTGAATCAAATGTCTCTGACTGAAAGAATCATGTTTGGGGTGCGCGTTAAAGGTGCTGGTGTGAGCTGCCTGTGCTTTCGCTCCCGGGAGCCTGTGCTCTTTCTTGCTGAGCCACCTCAAGGGCCCCCGCACTCCAGAGCCCTCCTTGGAAGGTAGACACCTTCTTGCCTCTGCAATCAGAAAGTGGTTAATAGGGATACTCTCCCTCATCAGCAGGGTGGGGGGCTGTGAAGAAGAATGAGGGAGAGAGAGGTGATGTCATGGGCAGTGGAGGCCTGCCAGTAAGAGTGAGTTCACTTTGCTTCTCTTCCTGCCTGGAAACAGATCAAGGAGACAAAGCTCAGCTCAAAACCCTTCCCTATACACCCATCCTCCTCTCCCATCCAATTACACCAATCTTTATAGATGCACGTCCCCTGTGTGTTTATCAGTCACAGCATATATATAAGTAGCTATATAATCTGAACAAGCAGATTTATGTTACATCTATACATATACACAAAATCTATGTATATTTGAAAGCATATATGCATTTGCTTAGATTGTTTTTCCAGGACACTGAAAATTAGAGGCATGGTATCACATAAGGAAGAATCAGTCTTCAAATAAATCTGTAATCTCGTGCTAGTATTTTATTTAGTCTAGAAAAAGCCTGTGCCAACCCCTTCCCTCCTGTAGTTTCCAGGGTCAATGATGCCCACTTCTCTCTCCCTGTCCTGGAGTCCTCCTCTGACCATAGGACTCCTTGTTCTCATGGGGTCTTTGTGACATGGCAGGAGGGAGAACTGAACTGCTCCATGGTAAGCTTAGCACACATCCACTTCTGTGGGCTGGCCGAACAGACCAGATAATCCTTCCTTTCTGTGGGGAAGATGGGTTTCCCAACAAACTCTTCAATGGGTGACCTACCTGGCAAGTAACTTGTGAGAAAAAGACATTAAATTCTTGTCTTCATGTGTCAGTTAGGACATGATTTTTCTGTAGTAACTGCACTACTTATCGTGCATTTGTTATAGATGGAATATAGGGACGTAAGAGAAAAAAAGATATGGGGCTCATTCCCTTGGTGACTTCCAATTTAACTGAAGAGACGATGTACCTGCAGCAATGGTGAGAAATAAGACTGGGGTAATAGCAGTCAAACTTGGGAAGAGATCTTTGTCTAAAACCTAAATTATTACAAAGCAGAAGAGAGATTTTATAAAGTACCATCAGATTTGGATCCTGCTGCTAACTTTTTTCTTCTGACTATGTTTTAGGGGTTCTTTCTCACTTAAACTGATTAATCATTGTCAAAATTCCTTTCTTATAACCTTCCATGTATGAGCGGCTGACCCTTGGCTAACCTGTTATGTGGAAATAGATGGTTTTGTCCACTCTGCAGTCCACTGTGTGTATCTTGGCACCACCTCCCTATCTCCATATTGCCTGGGGCTGCCTTCAGGCCCCTGGCGCCTAGCCTCTCAAAGGATTCTTTCCTTCTCCCCTGCATCTCCTTTTCCGTTCAAAGTCCAAATCACATTCAGCTAGTACCATGGAAGAAATTAATCTCAGAAATGAATTTGCACTAAGATGTAAGTGCCTTTGTTTGACTGCAGTCTTTTATTGGACGAGACTTCAGAAATCATTTCATTCAGCCTCTTTATCTTACAGGCGAGGAGCTACAACATATTGTTGCTTGTCTGATGTCCTAGAAACAGAGCTGGATCTAAACCCCAAGTGTCCTGACTCTCAGTCCTGGGAACCCAGTCTTTCCCCTTGTGATGGCCTGATGCTCAATCACTTGTAAACACTAGGTGCTTGGGGCGATGTTCTTGACACTCATCTTTATGTCAGCCTCCATCCAGTCAATCACCACATCCTGCCTCTTTCACGTCCGAAATATACTTCAACGTTTCCACCTTTTCCAATTTTTATGGTGTACATGTCACCATCATCTCTTTACTTGCAGCAACCAGACCTCTAACCCAATGCTTACTCCCGCTTGAATTCATCCTATTGTAATAATAATGTGGCTTTTTTCTTTTTCTATTGTGATAAAATATATGTAACACAAATCACCATTTAACTTCTTTATTTTTTTACTGTGGTAAAAAACACATAAAAATTACCATCTTCGGTGTGCCCTAGTGGAGCAGTGGTTTGGTCAACTTCCTCTGGTTGAAATGTAGTCCACATACATCCCAAGGACCCAGGTTTGCATACTGGGCTGGGGAGAACAACTAAGATGTATAACTAAATAAAAATAAAGTATTTCTGCCTCCTCTCTCCTCCTGCTTACTCACCTTCATTCCTACCTGCACTTACCCCCCTTTTTAAAAAAAAAAAAAAAAAATCGTTTAAACACTTTTAAGTATATACTACTTATGTTAATGACATGCAATAAATAACTATATATTGTGGTGTAACAGATCTTTAATACTTTTCATTTTGCAAAATTGAAACTTTATACCTATTAACCAACAATTCCCCATCTCTTGGAAACCACCATTCAATTTTATGTTTCTAGAATTCAACTATTTAAGATACCTCATACAGCCGCGCCCTGGTGGAGTGGTGGTTTGGTCAGCCGCCTTTGGCTGATACAGTCCACATGTATCGCAAAGACCTGGGGTTTGTGTCCTGAGGCTGAGGGGAAACAACTAATATCAACAACTAGAAAAATAAATGAAGTGCTTCTTCCTCCTCTCTCTTCCTGCCTGCCTGTCTCTGCTCACTTTCATTCCTGCCTCCTGCACCTTATCTTAAAGAGAAAAAAACAAGATACCTCATGTAAGTGGAATCATGTACTATTTGTCTTTTGCAGTTGGCTTATTTCACTTAGCATAATGCCTGCAAGATTTATTCTTGTCATTGTCTATGGCAGAATCTCCTCCCCACTGCCTTTTTTTTAAGAGGAAGAAAGCGGGCAGGACTGAAAGGAAGTAGGGGTTACAAACCTCTAGGAACTGTACGTGGGGCCGGACGTGGACTATGCATTAGACTTAACTCTAGTCACCAGGGCAAGTCAGAATTCCCTTCTTTAAGATGAAGTAACATTCAATGTTTTGTACATATCACATTTTCTTTACCTGTTCCTACACGGATGGACATTCGGGTTGTGCCCACTTCCTGGCTATTGTGGAGAATATTGAATAAACATGAGTGTTCGAATATCTGAGATCCTGTTTCCAGTGCCTGTGGATATATACCCAGAAGTCAGATTACTGAATCCTATGGTAATTCTAGTTTTAATTCCTTGAGGAAACTCCCTATTGTTTTGTACAGCAACTTCATCATTTTACATTCCCACCACCTATGCACAGGGGTTCCAATTTCTCCACGTCCTCACCAACACTTATTTTCTGGTTTTGCGATAGTGACCATCCTAATGAGTATGAGGTGATATCTCTCTGTGGTTTTGATTTTTATTTCCCTAACGATTAGTGCTGCTAAATATCTTTTCATGTTTTTGTTGGTCATTTTATATCTTCTTTGCAGAAATTCAAGTCCTTTGCCTATTTTTAGTCAGGTGGTTTGTTCTGGTTGTTCTTTATATAAAAGTCCTTTATATATATTATGAATATTAACTTTTTATCAGATATGTGGTTTGCAAATATTTCTGCAATCCCACAGGATATCTTTTCACTCTGTAGATTGTTTCCTTTTGTTGCACTGATGTTTCTATGTTTGATATAGTCCAGTTTGTCTCCTTTTGCTTTTGGTGCCTCTGTTTTTGGTGTCAGATCCAAGAAATCATTGCCAAATCCAAAGTCATGAAGCTTTTCCTCTTTGTTTTCTTCTAGAATTTTGATAGTTTCTGGTCTTATGGTTAGGTTTTTAATTCACTTTGAGTTAATTTTTGTATATGGTATAAGGTTGGGTCCCACTTCCTTCTTTTGCATGTGCATATCACCATGTATGAAAAAAACTATCCTTTCCCCATTGTGTAGTTTTCTCACTCTTAATGAAGATCATCTGAGCATATATGCAAGAATTTAATTTTAGGCTCTCTCTATTATTCTGTTGGTCTATATGTCTGTCTTATGCCAGTGTCATACTCTTTTGATTAATGTAGTTTTGTAATATCATCCGCAATCAGGAAGTAGGAGTCCTCCAGCTTTGTTTTTCTTTCTCAAGAGTGTTGTGGGTATTCCTAGTTCTTTGAGATCATGTAAATCATTTTTAGGCTACCTCTGTGCCCTCCTACTCAACATCATTCTCCAGTTCTGGAAAAATTCAATGTATTTCAAAGATTGCTTGATGAAGTTTTCAGGAGGACTTACCAATAAGTTTCCAAGTGAAAGTTTTTCTTCCATGTTTTAATGCCCTGCAAAATATGCTTTCAACCTCTGATTCTGACAAGAGCTTGGATTTACTTTGGACAATGTGTTTGGAATGTATTTGGCTCAGAACCATGACTTACTAGATATGGCTAAAAAACCTGATGGAATTAAAAAGCACTTGGAACTGAGGTTACCAGTGGGAAACAGAGTGGTGGGTGGGAGTAAGGGGTGGTGTGGTCCAATGACAGTGGGGGAAGACTCGTGGTCATTTGGTGGTTGTTAGGTTGTTTGTTATATGCTTGAGGAATGAGAAGCCTGTACATCTAGGGTTGTATTATCTTATAAATCAAAGTTACCTCTACATAAACATAAAAAATAATGACTTGGATGCCAAGAAGAAACTCCCTAGCTAATGAGGTTGACTCCGGCACTGCCTTTTCTGTTTTCAACTTTAATAATATACTTTATTTAATAAAATATATAAAAAATATTACCAGATTGACATGTAATCAATATAAAAATGAGATATTTGACAGTGGTTGGCTTGATTAAATTTGGTACTTTATTATTCTAGCATGTTTTAATCTAGCCTAGGCATACTTCAATTGCATTCATTTCACAACTACCAGAAAGAGAAATTAAGAAAACAATCCCGGCATGCCAGGCAGCACTTCCCTTTGTATACACTGCTCCCACTGCTCTTGAGGGTTGACTTTACGTCTGAACCAAAGCTTTTTTTTTTTTTTTTAAGTATTTTTATTTTATTTTATTTGGTTGTTCACACTGGTTGTTTCTGCTGGACCCAGGACTCGAACCCAGGGGTGTGTGGGCTGTGCTCCTTTGGAGAGGATTAACTTAACCACTAATCCACCAGGGTGCACCGAAAGCTTTTGTTTTAATCTCCAGTCTTAGTGATGCTCTTTACTAGATCCTGCATCACCTTAGAGGGCAAACGGGGCCACAAGTTCAGCACCACCCTGACTTCTCTGTGTCTCCACTTCTTCCCATCCCTCTTCCTGCCACGTGAGAGGTTCAAAGACTGGAATTATGGTGTTAGATTAACAAACATGATCTTTAATTAATAATGTTTCCTGTCTTTGGGATTTTACTTAACCTTTTTTCAAAGGAAAAATGGATGAGTTTCGTATAGCTTCTCAGATATAAACAATGTTGGGTTACAGTTTAGCAATTGTAATGGTTATTTAAGCATCTGGTACAAAATTATGTTGTTTAAAAGTAATTAAAATTAAAATCTAGAAGTGAAAAAGCAAACAAACAAAAGCCCTACTAATGGTTTGTAAGTGTGCAATTTGGTGGTGTTAATTAAATTCCCTTCAATTGTGCAAACATCACCACTATTCATTTTCAGAATATTTCCATCATTTCAAAATGAAACTCTATATCCATTAAAAACATAACTCCCAAAACCCCCACAACCATGCCATAACCCCTGGTAATCACTGTTCTCCCTTTCATCTCTGTGAATTTAGCTAGTCTATTAGCTCATGTAAGTGGAACTATACGATTTTCACCCTTCTGTTTCTGGCTTATTTCCATTAGCCTAGTGTTTTCAAGCTTCATTCATGTTATAGCATGTGTCAGTATGTCCTTAACTTTTAGGTAGTGTTAGTTCATTGCAAGTATTTTGTTTAAGCGTTTATCTTTGAAGAGCAACAGTGATATTTTATATATCACCTCATCTCTTGTACTTTAAGATACTTCCCAATACTCTTAGATTAAAGTACATCATCCTCTGGCCCTGCCTGATGGGACCTCAGCCTGCTTCACTCATCTTATCTCCTGCCATTCTCTCCACATCCGTTTGCATTTCTTTGCTTCAATAATTCTCACAACTTCCTACTTCAGATCTCCGCACACATTGTTTTCCCTCTGCATGAAACACAGTTCCTCTCACTTCATTCACCTCACTCCCCTTCTCACTAATTCCCACTCAATCTCCCCGAAACGGAGACTCCTCTCCTCAGGGAACCTTCCCCGATCTCCTTGAGACGGTTTTCCCTGCTCTCATTCATGGCAGCTGTACCTCTCAGAAGGAGCACTAACCGCCATTGTAGTTCATTAGGTCAGTGTTCATCTTCTTTTCTTATATGGTGAGAGCCTATTTTCCAGGCTATTGAAAGAACTATTAAGCCTTCATCAGGGAGGGGAGAGTGGAGAAAAGGCCATTTTAGAACCGTGGAGATTGCAGCATACAGGTCCTTTCTCTATGGAAACACAGGTTGCCTAGTAGTGAATAAATTTCCTGTACTAGAAACGCCTCCAGAAAAGCTCCTCCTGCTACCCGACACCTGTATGTTCAAGTTGAGGCCTAGTACCTCCTCCTGCTGCAGTCCCCCTGCTTACCCTCATCTCTTTCATTGAGGCGTCCTAAGTTTTCTTATTTCCTACCCATCGGCTATTTTCAATGAAGGATTTGACTCTCGTCTTCAACATGCTCAAGTCAAATTTTTTAGAAAGTTTCTTTAAAACCTCATCTCAAATTGTGAGCCACACTCACTGTGTCTAGAAATGAGTACAGTGTCACTGCTCTTTTTTTTTTTTTAAGAGGAAGGTAACAGGCAGGAATAAAGGCAAGTAGTCAGGCAGGCAAAAGTACTATTTCATTATTTAGTTGTTCATTTTGGTTGTTCCCCCTGGTTATGACCTGGTTGTTCCAGGGCATAAACTGAGGTCTTGGGGCTGTATGTGGGCTATGTCTCCACAGCTACAGACGTAGGCCCCGAGCACCAGGCGCCCACCCACCACCTCTCTGTCTTAAAAATGGATTCTAACATTAGCCCAGAGGAAACTCAGTAGTAGTTGTCAATAAATACTCATTTAACTTCTACTATATGCTAAAGATGGTGCTAGGCCCTGGTACCCAAGTGAACAGGAGGTGGTGGTTTCTGCTTTGAGGCAGCTGAGTGATGAAAATGTGCACATAAACAGATACTTCCACTTTGATCTGATGAAAGCTGTCATACAGGTTTTCAGGGGGCTCCTAAGGAAACACTGAGGGATCCTGAGGCCAGCTGGGAGTAAAGAGAAAGTGTCCTGAGTGAGAAAACCTGAGTTGTCTTGAAAAATAAGTAAATGTAATCAAGATGAAGACAGGTGGCAGGGTGTTACGAAGGCTCTGGGCTGTGAGCTGGCCCAGCAAGTGTGAGGGCAGCTACCCGCAATGTGAGTACTAGGACATAAGGAGTCGGTGAATGGAACGGGAGAGAAGGCGAAGAACTAGAAGGAGCCAGGTTAGAGAGAACCTTGGAGTTACACGAAGGAGCACACACTTCATTCTGTGGGAGAATGGGGAGACCTGAAGACCTCTCAGTGACATGTAACAGAGTCAGATCTGGCTGTAGGTGGAAGGGTCCTGAAGATATACTACTAAGCGACAAAAGATGCAGAAAAGTGTCCATCAGATATTGCTATTTCTACTAATAAAACATTGCATAGACATACAGACTTGGAAAAATCCACAGACTATCTCTGTAAGGATATTCAAGAAGCAATTTTCTCAGGTAGGAGAGCTGGGTGACTGGGGACAGTTGAAACGGAGGCTTGCTTTTCACTAGATATGCTTTTGTACTTTTTATTACTTATAAAGAATAAATGCAGGCTTGCTTGGGAGTGATCTTTAAAGACGGTGACATCAAGGCTCCCGGGCGCCCTCCCCCCATGGACACACTGAATGAACATGAAGAATCCAGAAGTAACTGAGTGGAACACTCACGAGTACTCCTGAGACCCAGCATATACGTGTGGAAATGAGAAAACATCCACATTGACATGGAAAGAGAAGGCTTTCCATAAACCGCACCCCAAGCACGGTGCCACGCAACTGGACGGGAACCCAAAGTCCAGCTTCTCCCTAAATGGCAAAGGGTTTGGTCCTTACATACAGCACCCCAACTTTCAAGACTCTCACCTGAGGAATGAGCCCCCAAAATACCTAGGTCTGAAAGTCATTGGGGCTTACATCCACAAGACCAATATCCTAGCAAACAAATAAGTAATCATTTTATTTTAATTTATTTTTAAGACAAAAAGGGAGAGGGGTAAGAAGTATTTTTTAAGGAAGGAAAAGGAAAAAGAGGCACTTTTATTGGCTTGTTTACATTGTTCCTTCCCTCCACCTTGAACCCAGGCCCTTGGGTTTTACATGGTCCACACTCTGGCCTCTGCTATAGCACGTGAGCACCCCAGGGTGCACCAAGAAGCAGTTATTAACAGGCATGAGCAGTGTCTGCGGCTGTCATCTTAGGGCTCAGTTCAGAGCTCAGCACAGAGCAAGCAGACAAAACAATGCCAACCTCTCAGCTTTTCCCTGAACAGGGTACATCATCTGCATTCTTTCAAAGTTGGGTCAGGCTTCTAATTTAGCATGAATTTAGTGGCTGACTGCTATCCTCCCTAGAGATCAGGGAAATGAGTAAAACCTCTTCCCTCACCCTCCTCTGGTCCAAGTCACCAGTATCTCCCTGAAAGGAGTGTGTACACAAGTCAGCCCTCCCGATTTTATGGGTGCTACATGAGAGGTGGGTTCTCAGATTATCAGGCTGTGATAGCCAACGAGGTTTCCACTTAGGAGCCCCACAGGACAGTAGCAAACAACGAAGCAGTTGATAACTGACTAGTTCCCAGTGACGAGGGAGCAGGCAGAAAGGCCCTCTCCTAGTCTTTCCCCCAGAGGGAATGTTTTGCATACATTCGAGGCTGCTGCCTGTGGGTCAGCCTTCTAACTTATCACGCAATAAGGGCTGACTGTGCTCATCCCCAAGAACCTGGGAAACCTGCGATACTGTCCTGCCCTCTCCTCTAGCTTGCTCCAAGCCACCTGTCTCTTCTTGGAAGACGCTCGTACACATGTCTGATGCCCCAGCTTTGTGACTGTCACCTGAGGGACGTGCCTCCAGATCTTCTAGCTTGATAATCAAGGGGCTTTGAAATCAAGAGTCTCATGGTCCTTTCGCAAACCAGAGTCCTTACTGGACTCAGAAGTGTTCCTCCCCGCTCCCACCTATAGCTATACAGAGAAGGGGCTATTTTTTCAACACACAGAAATCAACATAGAAAGTCAACGAAAGCTATGAAATAGCAGAATATGTCCTAAACAAAAGATTAGATAGAACTCTAGAAACTGATCTTATGAAACAGAGAGAAATGCTTTACTTGAGAGATTTCAATATGTCATAAATATGTTAAACATGGTCAAGAGAACAAGGCATCAACAAAATGAGAACTTGGACAAAGAGGGAGAAGACATAAAAACATACCACACAGAAACCCAGAGCTGAAGAATACAATAATTAAACTGAAAAAATCAGTAGAAGGGTTGAAGGTTATATCAATTGAAAGGAAGGATCAGCAAACTTGAAGAAAAATTGAAAAAGAGTGATGATAGCTTCAGGGACTATGGAATGCCATAAATTAGATCAATATGTACATTTTAAGGAGTCCCAAACTATATACATACAAACTAACAAGAAAGAATAAAAGAAATTAAAATTTGAACAGACTGATTACTAGTAAGCAGACAGAGTCAATAATCAAACAGCTCTTACGAAGTTCAGGACCAGACCGCTTCAGAGAATAGATTGGTGGTTGCCAATGCTGAGAGTGGGCAGTGAGCAAAATGAGTGAAGAATGTCAAAAAGTACAAAGGTATTTATAAAATAAAAAAACTCTGTGAATGTAATGTGTAACATGGTGACCATAGTTATTAGTATTATCCTGCATATTTGAAAGTTGCTAGAATAGATCTTGAAAGTTCTCATCACAAGAAACCATATATAACTATGTTTTGTGATAGCTGTTAGATGTTAACCAGACTTATTGTGGTGATTATTTCACATTATATACAAATATTAAATCATTATATTGTACACCTAAAACTAATATCTTATACATAAATTAGACCTCAATAAAACAAACATAAAGTGGCTCAGGCGTTAAGCCCATGCCTGGGGCAAAGTCCTTATACAGCTCAAAAACCCAGGTTCATGGTGCAGGGTAGGGCTGAGGGAGGGACAGCTGAAAAATGAACAGCTAACTAAATAAAAATGTTTCTTTCTCCTCAGTCTTCCTGCCTGCCTGCTTCTTTCCTCTAATAAAAATAAATAATATAATATAAAATAAAAGGATCATTGCTATGGTCAAAAAAAAAGATCCTAAATATAAGACCTGAAACTAGAAAATGCTGAGACTAAAACATAGGGACTATGGTGTGGCTTGATGGAGTAGTGGCTTGGTCAACTTCATTTGGTTGTATATATCTTAAGGACCCAGGTTTGCATGCCAGGCCGAGGAGAAAAACCAAGATGTACAATTAAATAAAAATAAATAAAAATGTTTCTTTCTCCTCTTTCTTACTGCCTGCCTGCCTATTCACCTTCACTCCTACCTGTGCCTTTACTTAAAAAAAAAAAAAAAATAGGGGGGTAAATCCTTAGCATCAGTTATTTAAAAAATTTGATCCCCAAAGTAAAAGCAACAAAGCAAAAACAAAATAAAAAACACCCCCCAAAACACAACTGGCATTAAATCAAATAAAAACCTTCTTTCTGAACAGCAAAGGAAAATGAACAAAAAAAAAAGCAACATATGGAATGGGAGACAATATTTGCAAATCAAATATCTGATAAAGGGTTAATATCCAGAATGGTTGAGCTCAGACAACTCAACAACAAAATATCCAATCTGATTAAAAAATGGGCAGAGGATGTGAATAGACATTTTCCCAAGGAAGACATACAAATGACCAACATATATGAAAGGGGGTTCAACATTATTATCTTGGAAATGCAAATCAAAACCACTGAGGTTCAATCAAAAGCACACCTGGTGGAATGATTATTATAAAAAAGACAAGAAATGACAAGTGTTGGCAAGGATGTGAAGGGTGTTCATTGTTGATGGAAATGTAGATTGTTGCAGCCACTACGAAAACAGTATGAAACTTCTTCCAAATATTAGAAATAAAACTATCATATGATCCAGCAATTCCATTCTGGGTATCTCTCCAAAGGGAATGGAAACAGGATCTTGAAAATATTATCTGTATCCCCATGTTTATTACAGCATTACTCATCATAGCCTAGATGTGGAAACATCTATGTTTGTCATATATATAGGAATTGTGAAATAAGACAGAGAAGCACAGATACTGTATGACATACATATACATGGACTCTAAATAAGCTTGAACTCATAGAAGCAGAAACTTAGAATGGTGGATGAAGTGGGAAAAATGGAAAGATGTTGGCAAGAGTACAAACTTCCAATTATAAGATAAATAAGTGTTCTGGAGGTCTTATAAACCTTATGATTGTAGTTAATAATGCTATGTATTTTAAAGTTGCCAAGAGAGTAGATCTTAAATGTTCTCACCACAAAATAGAAATGATAATTATGTGATGTGATGGAATTATTAGCTAACACTTGGTGTAGTAAATTTTACAATATGTAAGTATGTCAAATCAACACCGATACATCTAAAAATTATACATTGCTATATGTCATTTATAGCTCAATAAATCTGGAAAACGAAAAGTGAATGTATACCATTATGGTCAAATAAAACACTTCATGACTTGTCAAAAGTTTTTGGTCTTTCAAACATGAATTAAGGAAAGTGGCAGAAATTTGAGGAGGTGGGTATATGTTGGTGACTGAAGTAGTTCTCTGCTTCATGTCTAAAGGGTGTAATTAATTTCTTCCATGGAGTCAATACTGGCAGGGGGAGCCCAGAGCACCCCAGCAACCCCAGGAATAATGGCAAGCGCATCAAAGAGATCTCTTGAGAATTGCATGCATCTGAGTGATTGAAGGTGGGTCTAGGGGGACAAGTCTGGGGGTGATGGTGGTGACACTGGAGCAGTAAGTACAGCAGAGATAGCTAGTAGAGCAACTAACAGAGTAGTGGGCCCAGCCTCCAGTCCCAGGGAGGGAGAAGCAATTGTTAATGGCACACACACTTAACCTTGGATGAAGCCCAAAGAGGAGGAGTCGAGGTCATGACCCCACTCCCCACACTGGTTAGAAACCTGGCAAAAAGTGCTAAGAAAGGCACCGCACTCCTCCTTACCCACCCTTGGGGAATCATCCTACAGCAGAGAAAGCTCCAACGCCACAGTGGATAGACTGTTAGACCCTGAGGAGAGGGCTGACTTCAGGGCCATTTATATGAACAAGCTTCTGAACCCACGCACCCCTTCCTTATACAATCATCTTCTACCTCCCTGACAGCAAGAGATGCTTACTATGGAAACCTGCGAGGGTCAAAAATAGGCGATATAACCAGAGCGCCACCTGTTGATAAAGCATAAAATAAGCAGTCCTGTTACAATGATCCCATGAGGGAAAAAAAAAAAAAGCACACTATATTCCAAAACCTCAACGTATTATGGCATCACCAGAAAATGACACTCTTCAGAAACTAAATTCAAAGACATGGGGGATTATATCTTTTAAGCAGATAAAGACTTCAAAGTGCTAATTATAAATAAGCTCACAAGAGATAAAAAAAAAAATTCAAGAAACAGCTCAAAGAATTGCAAGAAGACGCAGCAAAACAAGTCAATGAGCTCAAGAAAGAATTAACAAGCAGAAAACAGAAATGATGTTTAAAAACTAACAAATAGTGTTGGAGAAATTGGAAGACACTGCAAAAATAAAATGAACCTGATTATTCAGAGTCATATACAGAAATTAACTCCAAACGGATCAAAAACCTAGGCATAAAATCTGAAACCATAAAATACACAGAAGGTAATAAGGAAAAGTGCTCTGTGACAACAACTTCAAAAAAGTCTTTGAGTAAGTGACACCAATAGTAAAGGAAACTAGAGGAAAGCTTGATAAATGGGACTACCTCAGGACTAAAAAGATTCTGCACAATGAAAGAAATCACCGCTAAAACAAAAAGGAAGAAGATATTTGCACAACATATCTCAGACAAGAGTTTATTCTCCAAAATATAGAAAGAGTTCATATACCTCAACAACAAAAGCAAATGCCCAATCAAAAACGGGTAGAAGAACTGAATAGACAGCTCTCAAAAGAAGACACACAGGTGGCCTATAGACACAGGAAAGAATGCTATCCATCATTCATTATCAAAGAAATAAAAATAAAAACCACAATGCAGTATCACCTCACACCTGTGAGAATGGTCTCTATCAGAAAGATTAGAAACAAGTGTTGGAGGGAGTATGGAAAGAAAAGAAATGCTTCTGCACTGTTGGTGGGAATGTAAATTACTATAAACTCTTTGGAAAACACTATGGAGATGCCTCAAACAAATAAAGATGAACCTATCATTCAATCCAGCAATACCACACCTAGGCCTATACCCAGAGGATACAAAATCTCTTATCAGAAAATATCTGCACCCCTATGTTCATAGCAACACAATTCATAATAACCAAGACATGGAAACAACCTAAATGTTCATCCCAGATGACTGGATTAGGAAGTTATGGTCTATATGCTCAGTGGAATTCTAGCAGCTGAACAAAAGAACAACAAAATCGTGCCTTTGCAATAACCTAGATGGAACTGGAAGTGATCATGCTAAGTGATGTAAGCCAGAAAGAAAAAGAGAGGTGCAAAATGGTTTCTCTCATATGTGGAATGTAAAGTAACAAAACAACAAACAGACAAATCTCAAGAAAACTCACAGGCTACAGGACCATGGCTATGGGGTGTGGTGGGGAAGGGGAGGGAAGGAAAGAGGGAGCCTGGTGGGAATAAAAGGCACTAGTACCCGGTGATGAGTGTGGTGTGAAATACACACAAACTGAGGTGTGCATCTCAATGTGCTGAAAAGCATATAGCAATGTGAAATAATAAAACAATAAAAAAAGTAAATAAAATGAAAAACAACCCCCCAACCCCCATGAGCAGGCGATCTGAATAGACACTTCTCTAGAGAAGACATAGAGATGGTCAAGAGGTACATGAAAAGATTTTCTAATTATCTTGTCTTTAGGGAAATAGAAATCAAAACAAAAATGAGGTATCACCTCACACCTGTGAGAATGACGATGATCCAAAACACCGGAAAAATAAGCGCTTGGAGAGGATGCAGAGAAAAGGGAACTCCTGTACGCTACTGGTGGGAATGTAAAATGGTGCAGCCTTTATGGAAAACAATATGGATATTCCTCAAAAAATTGAGAATGGAAATCCCAGTTAAATCCCAGTTATTCCTCTACTGAGTATTCACCTTAAAAACACAACACTAATTTGCAGAGATATATGGATCCCCATGTTCATTGCAGCATTATTTATAATAGTCAACAGCTAGAAAGCACTGAAGTGCCCATGGACAGGTAAGCAGACAAATAAGATGTGGTATATACGCACAATGGAATACTACTCAGATGTCAAAAATGATGAAAGTGCCATTTGCTGCAACATGGATGGACCTAGGGGAAACCATGCTAAATGAGATAAGCCAGAAGGAGAAAGATGGACTCATATACTATTGCTTGTAGGTGGTAGAGAGAAACCAAGGAGACAAATGAAGTAAATAAAATAAAAATAGATTCGGAGCATGTAAAAGTAAATTAGTCATTGCAGGAAGGGAAGAAGGGGCAGCAATTTGGATAGCGGACCTCAATTGTGTAAGGAAGGAAGACCTGAAATGGTGGCGGTGAATTTAATTTATGAAACAGACGTTGATTACAATGGTGCATGCCTTACACCTATGTAATGTTATGATGCAGTATTCCTTCAATACAATCAATTTTAAAAAATTGAAAAGTTGAAAGAAAGGAAAGTGGCAGAGGATGAAGGCCATGTCATCCTTGTTAACTAGTTTTTTGTACACAATCTTTGGAACTTTAATATATATTATTGAATAAAGTTATGTCACTCTTTCGTAATTACTTAAATACAGTGATTGGTATAAAGATATAAAGAAAAAATGTAATACAACAAAAATTCACTAGAAAGAGGTTGCTGTGATTCTCTAGGCAAAAAATACATATGGACTCAATAATGGCAAGGTATTAGGGAGGAGAGGAAGACATGGAAAAGAAGGGAATCAGTTGAAAGAAAGACAAGAGATAATGGGCATCATTGGCAGGAAGTCTGGGGTCTACAACATAAAAATAGATGTATTTTTGGTATGATGGGAAAAAAAACACCTGGATTTGGGGTAGCAGACCTGGACTCGAAGCCCTCTGCTGCTGCTTCTTATCTCATGATCCTGGACATGCTATTTCAATTCTGAGTTTCTGAACACTCTGATGGTCTAGCAGATAAGTCTCCTGGACATAGTCAACATAGATCCCAAGGACCCAGGTTCAAGTCCTAAGCCAGGGGAATAACGAAGAGGAACGACTAAATAAAAAATGTTAAATTCTCTGAGTGTCAATATTCTCATTTTTTTCCAGTAGTGTTTAGACTTCCAAGCGTTGTTGTAAAGATCGAATGACTCAATACATGTGAAATATGCTTTGTAAAGTGCAGGACCTGAAGAGGCTGAGTAAGTATGCATGCTTAAAAAAGACAAATGGAGCTTGTTACAAGAAGCTACTATACAGTATATAATGAAAAGGACATTGAGGATATTAATTTTTTTAATGGTACAGGCAGGAATGAAGGTGGGCAGGCAAGCAAGGAGAGAGGAGAAAGAAGCATTTCCACCCATTTTTATTCTAGTTGTACATCTTGGTTGTTTCCCCTGGCCCTGGGATGCAAACCTGGGCCCTTGGGATGTATGCCTCTGACCAAGTACAGTTCACATAAATCCCAAGGGCATGGGGTTGTGTCCCAGTTTCGGTGGGTGGGTGGGGGGAGCAACCAAGATGAGCAACTAAATAAAATAAAATAAATGCTTCATCCTCCTCTCTTTTCCTGCTTGCCTACCTGCTCACCCTCATTCCTGCCTGCACTTTTCCTTTAAAAATAAAATAAAATAAAATAAAATAAAATAAAATAAAATAAAATAAAATAAAATGTTGCTTCCTCTTCTCTCTTCCTGCCTGTTTGCCTAGTCATCTTCTTTCCTGCCTGTACCTTTTTCTCTAGAAAAAAAGAAAGAAAGAAAAGGATATGGAGTAGTTGTTCTTGGGGCTCAGAGCCATTATCTTTTCTCTTTTTGTGACCCACTAACAGAACTCTTATTTTATTTGGAAGACAATGTTCTCAGCTTTAACACATTTCCCAGCCTATTTGCAAATGAAGCTGATTCATTATAAGAAGAATATTTGGGTAGATCTTTGATGAAGCTGTTTAAAGGGGGCTAATTCAGCTGGAGGACTGCTTTTTTTCCTGACTCCCCATGACTCCCCCACTCCTGGGGACATGATGTAATGACTGGAATTTCAGTAACCATTATGTGTCAATGAGGCTATGTTGAAAATGGAAGCCATGCAATTAGTATGCAGAGCAGAAAGAAAAGAAGCCTTTGATCTCTGATGACTGCAGGGAACCTCTGCCAGTCTAGTCGGTATCTCCAGCCTTTGTTACACGAGAGAAAAGTGTTTCAGTCTCTACTATTTCAAGTTTCTGCTTCTAGTAAACCAAACTTTTTCCTACATGATATAGATCCTTTTTTAAAGATATTCAAGGATTGGGCGCACCCTGGTGGAGCAGAGGTCAGGTCAATTACCTCCAAAAGAGCAAGCTACATGGCCCTGGGATTGAATTCAGGGTCTGGGGGGAAACAATCAGTGTAAACAACCAAATAAAAACAAAATGGAATGCTTCTTCCTCCTCTCAAAACAAGAAAATACATTCAAGGATTGAAAAGCAGGAGTCTATTCTAGAGTAGGTGTTGGTAAACTTTTCTGGTAAAAGGTCAGAGAATAAATATTTAGGCTTTGCAAGTCATATAATCTCGGTTACAACTTCTCAACTGGTTGCTGCCATGTGAAAGCAGTCACAGAGCCTTTGTAAACAGTAAGTGTGGCTGTGTTCCAATAAGAGTTCATTTATGGACACTGAAATGGGAATTTCGTATAATGTTCATGTGTTGTGAAATACTATTATGCTTTTGATTTTTTTCAACCATATTAAAATGCAAAACTATCCTTAGCTTACAGGTTACACAAAAGCAGGATTTGACCTTCAGGCTGTAGTTTGCCACCCGCTGCTGCACAGGCTACAACTCCAGTGAAAAAAACCCAAAGAGTAAGCAGAGTAAACTTTTATTATGCATGTGTTAGCTATCCTCATGTTTATATTTTAAAGCCTTCTTAGATGCAGCAGAACTGGACCTATAAAATAATGAGACCAGTTTTTTTTTTTTTTTTAAATCATATTTGCATATCTAAATGAATGCTGCCTTCCCAGGGATGATTTTGGGTACAGACCTATCCCAGTGATGCTAGTCCCAGTATTGCTCGAAACTTTAGCCCTAGATGGTACTAAGAGCAGCATGTAGGGAAACGATGACTAAAACCAAGGCCGAAGTCATGGTTAAGACTGGATCTATTTGTTTTATATCTTTATTTTAATTTTTTTTTAAGAAAAGAAGGAAAGAAGGAAGAAGGAAGGGAGGAAGGGAAGTGCTTTTATTTAATTGTTTATTTATTTTGACTGTTCTCCCTGGCCAGGTCAAGAACTGGGTCTTCGGGCTTTACATGGTTCACATCCCAGTCACCAGCTTAGCAACTGAGCCACCAGGGTGTGCCTGGGTCCGTTTTTTTTTTTTTTTTAAGTCAAACATCAGCATGACCTAGTGGCCTAGTTGATAGGGTCACTGGACATAGTTCACATACATCCCAAGGATCCAGGTTCAAGACCCAGGGCCAAGGGGAGCAACCAAGGTGAACAACTAAATAAGATAAATAAATGTTTCTTCCTCTTCTCTCTTCCTGCCTGTCCCACTTGCCTTCATTGATGCCTACAACTTTCATCAAAAAAAGGGGAAAAAAAAAATTAAGCATCTGGCATGCCCCAGTGGCCTATCAGTCTAGCAAACCCTGAGAGCAGCCCCATATACATCCTAACGTCCAGGGTTCAAGACGCCAGGCTAGGGGGGAGCAACCAAAGTGAACAACTAAATAAAAAGAAATGAAGTGATTCTTCTCTCTTTCTTCCTGTCTTCCTACTCCCCTTCATTCTTGCCTGTACCTTTCCTTTAAAAAAAAAAAGTCAAGAATCTTACCTCATCAGCATACTTTGTAAAACCACATTCACCGCTTACCACTTGAGATGTCAAACTAGTAAAATCTGGGGTAGCCTGAAGCAGCCTGGGGGCATGTCCAGGACCTTTATCCACAGGAGTTGATGCTGCCTGCAGTGACTGACACAGGTGTTAATGGTGGTATAAAACGTGTAGACACAGTAGAGGTGTGGTCAGGGCGTTGTGGTAATGATTGAGGAAGGACTTTCTACTGGGAGTCTATAGGGAGATGTTGAGCTGGTTTGAAAAAACACGGTTGTGTTAAATCTGATCACAGCAGGTGACTTTGTAGATAGGAAGCGAGCAGTGTTGATCAAAAATAGGACAACTGAACTCAGAAATTGAAGAGTGGGGATTAAGGCCATAGATTCTAAAACTTTTTTTTTTAAAGGAGAGGTGCAGGCAGGAATGAAGGCGAGTCAGAAAGTCAGAAAGAGAGGAGGAAGAAGCATCCTTTCTTTTTTAAAAATTAATTTAGTTGTTCACATTGGTTGTCCCTACCCCCAGGACTTAGGACTTGAACCCGGGGGTATGTAGCTTGCTCTTTTGGAGGCAATTGACCTAATCACTGCTCCACCAGGGTGCATCTAAATTATAAAACTTTAAAGAAGTATAGGAAAGTCCAGTGCTTTCTCTCTCTCTCTCTCTCTCTCTCTCTCTCTCTCTCTCTCTCTCTCTCTCTCTCTCTCTCTCTCTCTCTCTGTCTGTATGAATTGCCAGTCACTAGTACTCTCTGAAAAATATATATCAAACTATGCAATATCAGAATCACAAATTATTGGGTTGATTACACTGTTGGCTTTTCTTTCAGTGGGTCTGCTAGTACACACACCCTTGGGTCGAGCACGTGAGCGTGTGTGTACTCAGGGGCAGGGACATAGGGATGTCAGTAGAAGCTTGTGTGTGGAGGGTGGAGGATGGTTTGGGTGTGAACAGTCCGGAAGCAGAGCGAGAAGTGGCTTGTTACATAACTAGGGGTAAGGGTCAGGGAGAGAATGCTTTGATGGGCCTTTAGTCATGCCAATAATAACTGTTTGGCCGCACATATGGCAAGAATGGAACGGGCGCTCCCTCTGTCTCAGGCTCTCCCTCACTCTCTTTTTCCCCAGGCAGCTGGACAAAGATTTAACCATGTGATCCTGAAAGCACAATACAGAAAACCTCTGATGGTGCCAAGAGTAGAGAGCAGGGAAACAAAGGCCAAAGCCAGGGCCCAGCCGGCTGCCAGGAACCCCCAACCCCAGCAGCCATGCAGAATAATAAAGCGAGCCTCCACCTACCAGCACTTTCATTGCCAGTCAGAGATGTAACCTTCCTCCTCCACCCCTTTTCACCCCTTCCTCACACTCCTGTTCACCCTACTAGGAATGGAGCCTTAGGGCTCAGGAAACAGGTCCTCTTTCTCTCTGGAGGGATGGGGGCTACTCTGATGGGCCAGGTGGAATTCCTGGAGAGCTCAAGCTTTGGGGTGCCGAAGAAGAAGAAAGAAGAAGCTCTTGCTGGTGAATTTCAGTAAGGACCATATGACTTGAGCACTTGGACCAGCCCAGCACAGCTCTCAGACTCAGGATGAGAGCAGGGCCAAAACATCTGCCTTTTCGTGCTCCCATTCTCTAAGCAACTCTAAGCTCTTCCTGCTCCTGGTTGTTGGCTTCTGCTAGGCCTTCAAGAGAAAGCAGACTGTCTTCCTTTTCTTTTATTTATTTTTTTCCTTTTACATGATTTCATTATTTCTTTTGTTTGCATTTCTATGTGCTTTTAAGATACAAATTCACACCTCAGTCTGTGTACATCTCACACCACACCCACCAGTAAAGTACTCTGCCCTTTACACCATCTTCTTCCCTCTGTCCTTCCCTGCTCCTCCTGCCCCCATAGCCACTGTCTTCAGTCCTATGAAGTTTGTTGAGATTTATCTGCTTTGTTGTAGAACAATTTTCTTTCCTTTATTATCTTTCTCTTCCTTCCTTCCTTCCTCTCTTCCTTCCTTCCTCTTTCCTTCCTATCTTCTTCTTCCCATTCCTCCTTTCAGCCCTTCTTTCTTTCCAAAGAGAGGGAGGAAGGGGAAGGAGGAAGAAGAAGGAGGAAGAAGAATATTTAAGGAAGGAAGAGAGAGAGGAAGCAATTTTTAAAATTTATTTCTTTTTGGTGGTTCTCCCACCCTCCCCTGGCCCTGGGTTTTGAACCTGAGTTCTTGGATTTTACATGATCTATGCTCCAGGGGACAGCAACTATTGTGCTTTTTTAATGATTAGCAAGTAACTAATTTTTGTATTTACCAACAATTTCAGACAGACATGAATGAACACGAATATTTGGAAGATGATACTGATTGAAAAACATTTAAGTCAAAATACTATAGTACTAAGAGTATAAATAATTGCTCTGTGGTATTATCATTTATTTTACTTGAGTCATAAATTGTTTTTCTGTATCATACGTAATCAAACACATATTTTGCTTTAAAATTAATGGCCACAATTGATGATACAATGGTTTCTTTTTAAAGAAGATGCTGAATCTTAATGCCTCAACTAATGTTTCATCTTACTAATTTCAATGAACAATAAGTCCTTTGACTTTGATTATTCCTGATAGATAGCAATTTTGTTTCTCCATTGATTTCCATTTGCAAAAAGTCATGACAGGTGGTTTAACTGCTTTTAGAAGCTTCTGTTTAGCGAACCCTAATTTTCAGGGCACTAGCTGTTGGCGATCTCTTGTGGAGAGACCAGCGATCTCTTGTGGAGAGACCGGTGATCTGGGCGTCTCTGCTGTAGTTGGCCAAGGAGTCCTGCTCTGGCGGCTAGGGATTCATGTTACTAAGTAAGCGATTCCTGAAATCTCATGGCTATTCTTTGCCTCCATATTTCTGAAAGCAATATTCCCAACGGCTGGTTCTTCAGGTCTTATGGTCGTGTCGTGTAGTTTTTAACACAGTCCAAATAGCAGGTTCTGTGTGTTTATTGTAGGTGCCAAGAAATTCCTTCAATTATTTGATCAGATTCTGGTATCTGTGCAGCCATATTCTTTTGATATGCTTATTAGTCACCTTTTCTGATCCATGAGCTTCCTTTCTGTTCTGGAAAGGCAGTTATGCAACCTCTGCTTGAATGTCTCCAGTGAGGCTTGATTTCTTACTCAAGCACAGGCTCTCCATCAGACACCAGGATGAGGCTATGCTGCCGGTCACCTCTGGGTGGAGTGGGGGGGGGTCAGGTGGGCACCACCACCTCTGGATGGAAGAGAGCACCGCTAACTTTTTCTTTCTTTACTTCTCCTGGCTCCCTCCCTCCATCCTTTCTATTTCTTCCTGAAGTCCTTTTTCTTCCACAGACACGAGACCTACACACTCTGATTAGACTATTACCTGACCTACAGTTCATTTCTTATTTAATATAAAGATACATAGATAGACAGATAGATACAGATATGTGTTTTGTTTTTTTTGTTTTTGTTTTGTTTTTTTATAGAGAGGAGACCAGGCAGTTAGGAAGAGAGATGAGGAAGAAGCCCTTCATTTTATTTTTCATTTAGTTGCTCACACAGGCTGCCCTTCCCACCCAGACCAGGGCCTCTAAACTAGGGGTGTGTGACTTGATGACTTGATTCTTTCCAGAAAATTGACCTAACCGTTGCCCCACCAGGGGGCGCCACAACGGGTTAACTTTTAAGATGGCTCATTGAGCTTCTTTCTGTCTTTTTACAAGACATTCAATTTTCTAACCTCTTCTACTTGTCAAATATCACTGATATGCAATTAAAAAGTCTGACTTTTATTCAAAAATTTTTGTGTCGTCATTTTCTTACTAGATGATTAACTGAACAAGTACCGAAGTAATTTTTATACATTCCTACAGTGTCAAATTTGGCCACAATCATTCAACTCTTAAATATTATCATGGAATCTGCAAATAAACTCGAAACACTATGGGACTGAGTGGAAATAAAGATCTTGATCTTGCCTTGCCCCTTGCTGTGGGCTCTTGGGTAAATGGCTTTGTTTCTTCATATGTAATGTGTTATCTAAGGCTCTTGGCACTCACAGTCTATGAATCTGTACAATTTGGTAAGTCTTTGTCAGGATGAACACAGAATGAAGCTATTGGAACCTATACAGAATGTCATTTTATGCCTCAAGACGTTGATTTGATCTCATAAATTGAACTTAGGGTGTTAGCTAAGCAGCATTTAGGAGGGCTTTCGGTTGGATTGAAATCAGGTAATCATTTATAGAAGAAAAAAATTAGAGACATATTGACTTGAAGGGTCAAATGATTGAGTTAGAATGGAGACCTTTCTTCAGAAGTTTAATCTACTGATCTCCCCACACAAAAAATACTACCCTTCATGTTTCTGATGATATCTTTATAACCTTTACAATATTTTCCAACATAGAATACTGCTTTCATAATGGTACTAAAAGGATGCCTGGTGGTGCAGGCATTAAGTCTGCAGCTCCAACGTGGTCCATGTAAAGCCAAAGACCTGGGTTCTTAGTGAGGGGACAGGGGAGGGAACAACGAAGATGAACAATTAAATAGATGAATAAATGCTTCTTCCTCTTCTCTCCTGCTTCCTTCTTCCAAAACCTTTTTTTAAAATGATATTAACTACACACATATAACATCTTATATTCTGAAGTCTTAACCCACATCTTTAAGTATGATGTGTATTCACATGTTCTATCTAGAGTAACATCTGCTATTGATTTCTTTACAGAGAGGATGTAGAGGTGTATGTACCCTGGTGAAGAAGTGGTTAAATCAACTGCCTCCAAAGGAGCAAATCGCATACTCCTGGGTTTGAGCTCCAGACCTGGGTGAAAGCAACCCATGTGAACAACTAAATAAACATAACATAAAGATGCTTCTTCCTCCTCTCTCTTCCTGTCTGTCTGCCTATTCACTTTCATTTCTGCCTGCACCTTTCCTTAAAAATAAAAAAAAATATGTAGGTGTTATAAAATATAAATAAGTTAACAAATATAAGTAAGCAACAAGAATCTTTTCTCTGGAAGCTGAGGATATTTAACAAATATAGTTCCCTTGGCACAGTGCTCAGAGGTTAAGTCTGTGGTCCCAGCTGGCATACTCCATGTACAACACAAGGACCCAATTTTGTGAATAGGGGATGGGGAGGGGGAAGGAGGATAGCAACCAAGATGAACAACTAAGTAAATAAATAAAATGCTCTTCCTCTTCTGTCTTCCTGCCTGCCTGCCTACTTGCTTTCATTTCTGTCTGTTTCCTTCCTCTTTAAATTAATTAATCAATAAGTTCTCACATCTCTACAATGCATTAGTGCGTTAAGAATTCAGGAAACAAGTGACAGATCTGGGACCACACAGGGAGGTAGCAGCCAAAATAGAACAACAAGCATGGTGATGACCTGTTCTCACTGCTGGTTACATTCCCTTACTCACATCATTACATGATGTCTAGAGAAATTCTTTTGACCCTCTTAGCACATATTTCTCTTCCAAGGGGATTAGTTCCTTCTATCCAGATTCTGCCCTCTCCATTTACTGAGCTCAGCAATCACCAAGTAGCTCATTGTTGTTAGTAGATCAGGCATCTCACACCCCTATTATTTCACTGTGACTCCTCTTACTCATCTCTTTTCTCAACTTTCCAATCTTTATGTCTCTTATTATATTGCTTTTAATGGATTTCCCTTCCTCTTCCCTCATATTTCAAGTGCTTTGTTGCTTTATTTTTAGGGCGATTTTTAAAGGAAATCTTCCTTTTGGCTTCCCATCCAACTGGGAAATCAGGCCCACAGAAAGACATCATCTGGAGCTCAGACAAAGAAGGAAAGGATTTTATCATTTAGAGGAAGAAACATGGGGAGGTGTGGTTTTCACATGGGGTGACTGGAACATGGTTCTTATTTCTAGTATGCAGAACTCAAGGAAGCTTTAGGAGGCCTCATCATGACCTCCCTTCATTCTCCTTCTAGTTCATAAATCTGCTCTTCAGAGGGCAAGGCAAATGAGATTCATAGTCCTCTATGAAGCCACGTTTCCTTTAGGCTCTGATAACCTCTCCAGTTGAGTGGATCACAACCATTTGAAGGAGGCAGGAAAAGTAACTAAATTCATCTGACTTCCAAGTGATCTGATAGACCAGTGACATTTCTAGAAAAGGTCATATCACAGAGATTCAGGTTCTAAAGTGTGCTGGAATGGGTTTAAACCTTTTGGGGAGTGATTCCAGGAGACCCCTGTACCATTCCAGAACCCAAAGTTATGGGTCATAGGTAGGCTGATCATACGAACCATTTCAAACAGGACATTACCATATGTTTTCAGATTTCCTGACCATTAGTTTTGTCCCACTTTTAATAAACCAGGGCTCTCTGTCATGTGGAGACAAAGGGGCAGTTGAGTTGTCCCAGGCCCAGTCTGTTGAGGGGACCAAAAACCCCATCCTGTTTCTGTCTCATGGAAATGTGCTCAGCCTAGTCATACACTGTACCCTATATAATTAGGAACACTTTACTTGATAGAACTTTAATGGAAAACTTTCCAAACATTCTATTTTTTGAGTTTTGGCTGAGGAGAGGTGAGTGGGGTGTTAAGGGTTGGAACAGAGGAGGGCGAACCAGAAGCCTATGCCTTAGAGAATCTGGAGGAGTCTCTGCAACAGCATGATGGCAGAAAGCCAGGAAAGGCAAGGAGAAGACCGGATCTGAGTTGCCTTTTAGGGAAGCAGCCTTACCAGCAATTCCAGTTTAAAAACAACTTTGCCAACACAGATCAAATCTTGGCTCCTTCTGCCTGGAACACTACAAGGAAAACATCCTGGGGATTCAACCATGAGTCTCCTTGGTCGCTCCTTTGTCTCTTCCTCTTATGGGAGGAGGTAGAGTCTCTTCTGAGCTTTTTGCTTGGATAGGTCTCAAGGGCCTTAGAGTAAGTCTGACCTCAGAGTCAGACAAGGCTGATAATTATTGATCACAAAACAGACTGTTCTACTGCACATGGGACAAGAAGAGAGTGAGCCCCATTGTCAGGGGAGGAAAATGTGCCTGGATTTCATTGTGACCTTTCTGGTAATCTTCTGCCAGAATCTTTTCCAATTAACTCTTCCCCATTGCACTGCAAAATATGACATTAGGAAGAAGAAAGCCAACTAAGGTGGAAAGAATCTATTCTTGTTTCAGAAAACTATATCCAACCCTCCCCTCACTCAAAAGCCAGAAGTCTACTGAAGGCTTCTGCTTTTGTATCTACTGGTGGCATGGGATGGGTCCTCAATTAGAAAAAGCAGGTGAGTCAACTCTACCTAATTCAATGGTCTTGGGCAATATTTGTGACAGACATGGATACACAGTTCCAAGAGTTAGAGGTGACGGTGGCTTCTGGATTAGAGTGATTGAGTTCCTATAACTCGCCCTTCAAAGCTGAGTTCCCAGCTCAGACTCCGCTTCTACTGGGAGGCCATCCTTTATAATCCCAGCACACAATAAAATCCCCTTCCTCTAAATTTACATGGTTTTTCTATAGTTTGCTCTTTGGGCTCCAAACTAAATTATATTTATCCTCAAATTATTCATTTACTTTAAAATCTGTCTATTCTTCCAGATTGCACTTATCTTGTCCCTTTCCTCATCCTTCAAGCATGCAGCCCCAAGCTAGACACACATCTGAGACACACCCAGCACCCACTCATGAGATGAAGTAACTGGAATGAACAGTATATCCAGCCTTCCATTGTGTGAGGCAGTCTAAGATAATAAATGTCTCTCCCACCTGCCAGACTGGGAAAGCCATCCCTCCCCTCTGCAGAAGACTAATTTTAAACCTCCAGCACTCTTTCCCTACCCTTTCCACCAAGTAACGAAGTTGTCTAATACGTCATAGAGCAAATCAAATGGGTCCCTTTAGTTTGACTGCATTGGTGCCATGTGACCAAGTCAGCAGTGGAAGTGTCCTGTTCCTTTTTTGAAGTTAGCCTTCGTCACAGGGTCTTCACCTGCTTCATCCCTTTCTCTCACAAATGTTTCGCTTTCTCTCCCTCCTTCCTTTCTAATTTGGTGTGTGCTGGTGGCTTGGGTGTTAAGCCTGAACCTAGGGAATAGTCCACATGCAGCCCAGGGACCCGGGTTCATGGCCTGGGATGGAATGGGAGACATGACACACCAAAGAAATTAATAAAGTGCTACGTTCTCCTCTGTCTTCCTTCCTGCCTGCTGGCTGCCTGCCTTCATTCCTCTGAAAAAAAATAACAAACCTGATTTAATAGGAATACCAGTCACTGAGGTCATGCTGCTTAGTTGGTGACAGGAACTGTTATAAATGTTTTATACATATTAACTCTTTTCATCTTTACATTGACCATATAAGGTGGTAGGTATAATTATATTTTAAATTAAAGATGAGGAAACTGAGGCACAGAGTTGCAGTAACTTACACAAGGTCACATGGCTAATAAATAGTAAACTTGGGTGGGGCAGAGCCCAGTCCAAGTAACTCAGCAAGAGTAAGCCGCTAGCCAGTTTGGTGCTGGGGTTGGGGTTGGGGGTGGATGGAGAGGGTGGAACCAGTGTGTCAGTGAAAACACAGGCAATGGTCCAGATTGATATAAAATCTCAATGACTTCACCTGCATTTAATTAGAAGTGGAATGGTTTATTGGAACACAGTCCTTGTGGACCAGTAGTCTGATTCTGCTCTGGTTTCTGTTCTCTTCCAAGCTTCAATTAAGGAAGTAACAAAAGATCCCTATCATGAGCCATGTGTAGTGATCTCATCAGCTAAGACAAACGTGGGGTTTTATTTCTTTAGTTTTATTTTTAGAATGCTTCTTGTTTCCTTGGACAACTCTAGCAGACATTATCTTGTTTAACTTCTCTTCATCTAGATTTGCATTTGTTGGGGCCAGCCTTTTATCTTTGCTCTTAGCTGCCTTGAATTTCTAATTCCTCTGTTTTTCTTCTCTTAGCGTTCATCTGTCGGCCTCTTTTTAAAATAAAAAAGTTTGTAATTTCCAGTTACCAAGGCAGTAACTAACATTACTGATAATAATAATAAAAGGCAGTGTTGGCTCTGGATAAGCACTTGGGGTGATTTTTCTTAGCAGTGTCTTGTTGTCCCCTGGGGGCCTGCCGAGTTTGATATCCCTTTCCTCTTTCTACCAGTCACATGTTCCCAGTGCCTATCTCTCCATCCATCCCTCACAGGGTGAAAAGTAAAGACCCTCTCTTCCAACCCCATGGACCTCTGGACTGATAACCTGACTTCCGCCTGACCCTGCTGACCATCCCACAATGAATTACAAGTGTTCCTTGGGAATCAACTTGCCCAGCAGCATTATCTCTTTCCAGGGGCCCATTAACCGAGGTACTGTCAGGAGCAGGAGAATGGGACCCTGGAGACCGGAGAAATACAGTATGTAGGTCACATTCTGTTCCTGCAGTCTGGGAAGGTTGTCAGGGATGCAGAGAGGCAGACCCAAGCAGAGTGGTGCAAAGAATTTGTCTTTAGTGTCCCTTAACTTCATCTATCTATCTATCTATCTATTTATCTATCTATCTATCTGTCTATCCCCATAATGGCTTCTCGACTATACATTCTAAATGGGGGAGGGGGAGGAGACAACATTGTCCCCAAGTTGGGGAAATGATTCTTGGAGCACTAAAAAAATACTCTTTTTATGTGTAAAGTACTGCTATATACCTATATCTACCTATATACACACATACGTATATATATATATATATATATATATACATATGTATACATATACATGTGTATATAGGTAGATATATGTATGTATGCATATATATATCATATACAGAAACATGGTATATTTGCAGTATTGAAATCTCCTGGGGGAGCTATGCACAAAAATTCAAAGGAAACAATCACTAAAACAAAAAGGCAACCCACGGAACTGTAGAAGATATTTGCATAACATGTCAGACAAGAACTTAAAAATATAAAAAGCTCACATACCTCAACAGTAAAAAAGCAAAAAACCCACTCAAAAACTAGGCAGAAGAGCTGAAAAGACATTTTTCTAGGAAGACACAGGGCTGGCCTACAGGCACTTGAAAAAAATGTTCTATGCCACTCACCATCAAATGCAAATAAAGCCACCTCACACCATCAAAAGTGGCCTGTATCAAAAAGACTAGAAGCTAGCAAGTGTGGGAGGGGTGTGTAGAAAAAGGAACCCTCATACACTGTTGATATAAATCAGTGTGTCTCTCTAGAAAACAGTTTGGAGATTCTGCAAAAAATAAAGATGGATCTGCCATTATACCCAGCAATTCCACTCCTAGGTATACCAGAGAATACAGAATTTCTAAGTCAGAAAAAATATTTGTACCCCTGTGTTCACAGCAGCACAGGTCACAATAGCCAAAGCATGGAAACCACCTAAATGCCCCTCAACAGATGACTGGATAGAGAAGCTGTGGTCTAGATACTCAATGGAACTTTTTTATTCTTTTTTTTTTTTTTTTTTAAAGGAAAGGTACAGGCTGCAATGAAGGTGAATAGGCAGGCAGGCAGGAAGAGAGGGGAAGAAGCAGCACTTAATTTTTATTTAGTTGTTCACATTGGTTGTTTCCCCCAGATGTGGGATGCAAACCTGGGTCTACAGGATGTAGCATCTCTTTTAGAAGTAGCTGACCCACATGCTACTCTGCCAGAATGTGCCTACTTAATGAAATTCTATGCAGCTGTCAAAAAAGACAACAATCTGGATGGAACTGGATCACGTTAAATGAAATAAACCAGAAAGAAAAAGAGAAGTACAGGATGGTTTTACTCATATGTGGAATAGAAAGAAACAGAACAAATGAACAGATAAACCCCTATAAAATTCATAGGATGAAAGACTGTGACTACCAAGAGTCAGGCGGGAAGGAAGGAGGAACGCGATGGTGGTAAAGACACCAGAACTCTGGTGGTGGGTGTGGTGCGAAATACGCAGACTGAGGTGTGATTTCAGTATTCTAAAATGCACGTATAAATGTAAACAATAGAAATAACAAAACAATGAAAAACCAAATAGATAAAAATAACATTATCAAACAAAAAATCTCATGGTGGGGAGTGATGATTAGGAAAAGATGTTCAAAATCATGCTTTTTAATGGGTTGTTAATTTTCCCTTGTGTCTCAAATATCCAAAAGATCTCTGAACATTGAGTTTTAGATGTCAAAAGCTTCATTTGAGGTATAATTTAGAAAGACAAATGCTGGAACTTCTAGGATCATTTGATGGTTTATGCCAAACAAGAATGAACATCTTTTTTTTTTTTTTTTTTTAAATCCCTGGCTTCAGGTCTTGAACCCGGGTCACTAAGTTTAACACGCCTGTATCTTAGCCACCTGAGCCTCCTGAGCCACAGGGGTGTGCTCAGAATCGACAATTTTGAAGTCAGG